>CAUYRT010043675.1:0-103111 GCA_963574885.1 Lepilemur ruficaudatus | reverse complement strand
CTACTCTGTCAAAGTAGTCCAGAGAGTACATACATAGTGCTCCAACTGTATCTATGTACAACCAACACTCCATTTTAAGTGTACAATTAAATGATTTTCAGTGAATTTACCGAGGTGTACAGTTAATCACATGAATCAGTTTTGGAGGAATTCCTTTCCCCTATTGAGACCCCTAATTCCACTCCCCAACTAAAAAAAATGTACAAAGTTTGATCCCAATTACATTGATAGAATTAGGGATCAGTTGTGTAAGAATCTTAGAAAAAATTAAAACTGGAAGGAAATATATTAAGGTGGATTTTTTTGTGGGTATTTCTAAATTATTTTATTGTAGATACTCAATGGTAGGTACCATTGTTCTTTGGTGATTGTTTGAAAGTGGGTGGTAAGAAGGACCAGAGAGAACAGCCCACTGTGTTTTAGACCTGGTCCCTCATTATCTGAGATTGGGAACTGGAGGGGTAGCAAGTTTGAGGAGGAAGCTGTTGGGTAAAAAAATAAATAAATAAATAAATAAATAAATAAATAAATAAATAAATAAATAAATAAAAGTAAAGATATTGAATGAGTAATCAAAAGCTACCCACAAAGAAAAGCCCTGGCCCAGATTTCTACGGTGAATTCTACCAAAGAAAATTTTTAAAAGAATTAATGTCAACTCTTCACGAACTCTTTTTAAAAATAAAAGGGAGAGAACATGTCCCAACTTTTTGTGAAGTCAGTATTACCCTGATAACAAAATCAGGTAAAGAGACCACAGAAAAGAAAACCACAGACCAATATAGCTTATAAGTATAGACACAAAAATCCTCAAGAAAATACTAGCAAACCGAATCCAGGAACATATAAAAGGATTATACAGCAATATCAAGTGCAAGTTATCCCAGAAATTCAAGGTCAATTTAATACACAGAAATCAATTAATATATACACCATGGAGCTAACTCTAAGAACTAAAAGTAGACCTACCATTTGATCCACTATTGGGTATTTACCCAAAGGGAAAAAAAGGACATTCTATAAAAAAAGACACCTGCACTTGAATGTTTATAGCAGTACAATTCACAATTGTAAAGATGTGGAAACAACCCAAGTGCCCATCCATCAATACATGAGTAGATTAATAAAATGTAGTGTAAGTATACCATGGAGTACTACTTAGACATAAAAAGTGGTGAACTAACTAACACCTCTTGTATTATCCTGGATGGGGCTGGAGACCACTCTTCTAAGTGAAGTATTGCAACAATGGAAAAATAAACACTACATGTACTCACCATTAAATTGGAACTAATTGATCAACTCTTATGTGCATATTAGTGATTCATTAGAAATCAAGCAGATGGGGATGGGAAAATTCACACCTAAGTGGTACAATACGCACTATCTGGTGGATGTGCACACTTATAACTTTGACTCAAATGGTACAAAAGCAATTTATGTAATCAAAATTTTTGTACCCCTGTAAAATTCTGAATTTTTTAAAAAAGAATATATTGAGCTAAAAAAAATGGAAATAGAATAAAATTTTTTTAAAAACCATGATTATCTCCATAGATGTAGAAAAAGAATTTGATAAAATCCAACAGCTTTCCATGATAAAATACTCAATTAACTAGAATAGATGAGAACTTCCTTAGCCTGAGAAAGTGTACCGATAAAAACTCATAACATCAAGCACAAATGGCATAAGAGTGAATGTTTTCCCTCTGAGATTAGGAGCAATACAAGGATGCTAGTTCTCAATACTTCTATCCTTGTACTGAAGGTTCTAGCCAGACAAATGAAAGAAGAGGATGGAATACTAGACATCCAATTTGGAAAGAAAGAAGTAACATTATCTCTACTTACAGATAGCATTATTATTTTACATATATATATTTCACATGCATAAATATGAAAACCTAAGGAATCTACTGCACTCTATTAGAACTAATAAAGGAGTTCCACAAGATTTCAGAATACAATATCAATAAACCAAAATCAATTGTTTTTCTATACACTACCAATGAAAAATCCTAAAATTAAATTAAGAAAATAATTCCATTTGCAATAGCATCAAAAAGTATTAAATACTTAAGAACAAATTTAACAAAGGAAATATAAAACTTATACTCTGACAAATGCAAACCATTGTTCAAAGAAATTTAAAAGATCTAAATAAATAGAACAACATGCATGTTCATGAATCAAAAGACTTACTATTGTTAATATAGCAATATTCCACAAATTTATCTGCATATTGAACACAACCCTTTCAGAATCCCAGTTGGCTTCTACGTGGAAATTTACAAACTGACTCTTAAAGTCATGTGGAAACCCAAGGCCTTGGATTAGCCAAAACAATTTTGACGAAGAAGAAATGTGGAAGACTCACACTTTCTGATTTCAGAATTTACTACAAAGTAACACTAATCAAGACAGTGTGGTTATGGCATAAAGCTAGATATATAGATCAATGGAATAGGTGAGCATTCAGAAGTAAACTCATATTATCTATGGTCAATTGATTTTCAACAATAGTGTTAAGTCTATTCAATGGGGAAAGAACAGTATGTTTAATAAATGGTGATGGGCCAAGTGGACATGCACATGACAAAGAATGACTTTGCATCCCTACCTCACACTGTATGTGAAAGTTAGCTCAAAATGAATCAAAGACTAAATATAAGAGCTAAAGTTTTAGAATTTTAGAAGAAAGTATGATGGTAAATTCTCATGTCCTTTAATTTGGCGATGAGTTCTTAGATATAACACAAAATGGACGAGCAAAAATAGAAAAACTGAGTAAATTGGGCTTCTTCAAATTAAAAAAAATTACTTCAAATAATACCATCAAGGAACTGGAGACCATCATTCTAAGTGCAATATCTCAAGAATGGAATAGCAAACATCGCATACACTCTCTAATAATTTGGAACTAATTGATGGCCACAGAAAGAAGTAAAAATCATTGGACATCAAGAATTGGGGGGAGGAAGAGAGGTGTAAAAACTTATCTAGCAGGTACAATGAGCACTATTCAGGTAATGGGGACACTTACAGCCCTGACTAAAGCATTATAAAAGCTATCCATATAACAAAAACATGTGTACTCCATTAATATTTTGAAATAAAAATACTAAACAAAAAGAAACATCATCAAGAAAGTGAAAAATAAACCATAGAATATGATAATAATATTTGCAAACCAAATCATATATTTGATAAGAGACTGGCCTATAGAATATATAAAGAACTCTTACAACTTAATTATAAAAAGACAAACAGGCCTCGTACTGTGCCTCATGCCTGTAATCCTAGCACTTTGGGAGGCCAAGGCAGGAGGATCGGTTGAGGCCAGGAATTCCAGACCAGCCTGAGCAACAGCAAGACCCCCATCTCTACAAAAAAATAGAAAAATTATCCAAATATGGTCATGCCCACCTGTAGTCCCAGCTACTCCAGAGGCTGACACAGGAGAATTGCTTGAGCTCAGGAGTTGGAGGTTTCAGTGAGCTATGATGATGCTACTGTACTCTACCTGGGGCAACAGAGTGAGATTCTGTCTCAAAAAAAGAAAAAAAAAATAAAGAAACCAATTAAAAATTGTACAAAAGATCTCCGTGGACATTTCTCCAAAGAAAATATGCAAATGACCAATGAATACATGAAAAGATGATCAATATCATTAGTCATCAGCAAATGCAAATCAATATCACAATGAGATCCCAATTTATACCACTAGTACAACAATAATCAAAAAAGCAAATAGTAACAAATGTTGGCTAGTATGTGGAGAAGTTGAAACTCTCACAAATTTGATGGTTAAAATGTAAAATTGTCTAGCCACTTTGGAAAAGAGCCTCACAGTTACTCAAAAGATAAACATAAGCTTCCATTTGACCCAACAATTCCACTCCTAGGTGTATGCCCAAGAGAAATTAAAATATATGTTTACAAAATAATTTGTACATGAATATTCCTATCAGTATTATTCATAATAACCAAAAGATGGAAACCACCCACATGTCCATTAGTTGATAAATGGATAAACAAAATGTGGTATATCCATACAATAGAATGTTGTTCAGCTATGAAAAGAAATGGAATCTCTATAAATGCTACAATGTAGATGAAACTCAAAAAAATTATGCTAAGTGATATAAGTTAGTCACAAAGACCCACATTGTTTGATTCCATCTATACAAAATCTTGAGATTAAGCAAATCCATGCAAAGTATATTAGTGGTTGGCTAGAACTGGAGCAGTTAAGGAAGGAAGAGGTTGCTGGGGAGTGACTACTACTGAGTGGGGGGCTCCTTTTGCGGGGGTTAAAATGTTCCTAAAATTGATTGTGGTGATGGTTTCATAACTTTGTGAATATCCTAAAAATTGAATTATATATTTTAATGGGTGAATTTTATGGTATATGAATTATATCCCAAGAGATCTGTTATTAAATATATATATAAATTATAAATATAAATATATACATATAAATTAACTCTTCCCCACCAAAGTTTTTTCTTTCTTTAATCTTTACTTGAATTTCTAGGAAAGGCATGAAATTATCAATCAATTATGAAAGAAGAAAGTTATTATTTTTACCTTGGCATGGAAATAGTCATGGTTCTTACCAAAAGATGTACAAAATTTAAGACATTCTTTTCTGTTGCTTTTAAATCTAACATTGTGAATAAAGTTCACATTTGTAAATAAGGCAACTTGGTGGGGTTTTTTTGGTTTGTTTTTTGTCACTCACTTATACCTACATATAAATACTAAACAGACTGAGGGTACAATTCTAAATTAGGTGGCTGATTATTTATTTAAGGAGGAGTCCAAAGGACTACAACACAAAGAAAGAATTACAACCATTTACACAGAATCTTATCAAACTTTCATTGGATAATTAAAAGTTTGCCTCCACCACTGTGAGAAAATTTGATTAATGGAGTCATGAAAAATTAGAGCTGGGAGAAACCCTAGAGATCAAGTAGTCCAAATGATTAATTCTAGAAAAATAGGATACTGAAACCCAGAAAGGGGACATGTTCTGCTCAAGGTCATGTGGGCAAAGCAAGGCCATGTTTTCTGACTTACATTTTTTTCTGAGCTAGTTATGCAGCTATTGATAAGAGAAGTTCCAAATGATGTTGATTAAAGGCAATGCTTTTGGAAAAGAATTGTAGACTATTTGAACATGGGGAAAATCTACCTTCAAATAAAAATAATTTGTTCCCTTAAACTATCAGTCCAATATTAACAGAGGCCAAGTGATTGAGATGTGATTATGCTCTACATAGGGTATTTCAGTTAATGTGAATGCAAAGGAAATTGCAAGGAAAAGAAATCTTGTATTACTGACTTTGGCATCAGAGACAGTTGAAAAGGAAGTTGGAATGTTCAGAAAAACTAAGAATTCAGCAAGAGGAAGAGGAGAAGTCCAAGGAAGTTGACCAGGACTTGATTCTAGATGCTCCTAATTCTTAGAAAGGTCATCCTTATGTTTATTTAAAAGCTGCTTTCTTAAAACTTTAGACCATTAATCCTAATTCTTCTCTCTGGATCAATGCAGAACAAGTTTGCTTCTTCTTCCAAAGAATAGCCTTTAATATCTAAATGAAATGTCCATATATTTCTTTAATTATCTTTTCTCTAACTCAATCATCCCTGGGTCTGTCAATAAATTCTCATGTAACAAGACTTTCAGAACATCCACAATTTCAGCCATCCTTCTGGGATGTTCTCATCTGACATTGTGATTTATTTTTTTTATTTTTAAATATTAATGGGGTACACATGTTTTTGGTTACATGGATCACTTTTGCAATGCTTAAGTCAAGGCTAGAAGTGTACCCATCACTCAAATAGCGTTCATTGTACCCGTTAGGCAAGTTTTTGCCCCTCCCCTCCTCCCCTTTCCCACTGCTTAATTTCCACTGAGTTTTACTTCCCTCTGCACACATGGGTAGTTAGTGCCAATCTAATAGCAAGTACATGTGGTGTTTGTTTTTCCATTCTTTAGATACTTCACTGAGGAGAATGGTCTCCATCCAGTTCCATCCAAATTATTGCAAATGGAATTAATTAATTCCTTTTTATGGCTGAGTAGTACTCCATGCTGTACATACTCCACATTTTATTAATCCACTCATGAATTGATGAGCACTTGAGTCCACATCTTTGCAATTGTGAATTATGCTGCATTGAACATTCAAGTTCAGGTGTCTTTTTGATAGAAAGATTTCTTTTCCTTTGGGTAGACACCCAGTAGGGGAATTGCTGGATTGAATGGTAGGTCTACTTTGAGTTCTTTGAGGAATCTCCATACTGTTTCCATAGAAGTTGTACTAATTTGCAGTCTCACCAGCAGTGTGTAAGTATTCCTTTCTCTCTGCACCCTCTAGCATCTATTGTTTATGGACTTTTTGATAAAAGCCATTCTAAATGGGTTAAGGTGATATCTCACTGCAGTTTCAATTTGCATTTCCCTAATGATTAGTGACATTAAACATTTTTTCATGTTTATTGGCCATTTGTCTATCTTCTTTTGAAAAGCTTCTGTTCATGTCTTTTGCACGCTTTGTAATAGGGTTATTTGTTCTTATTTTCTTGCTGATTTGCTTGAGTTCTTTGTAGATTCTGGATATTAGCCCTCTATCAATGTATGGTTTGTGGATATTTTCTCCCATTCTGTAGGTTGTCTATTTGCTCCATTGATTATTTCCTTAGCTGTGCAGAAGCTTTTTGGTTTAATCAAATGCTGTTTACTTATTTTTGTTGTTGCTGTAATTGCCATCTGGGTCTTAGTCATAAATTCTTTGCCTAAGATAATATCTAGAAGTATTTTTCTAGATATTTTTCCTACATTTTTTTCTAGAATTCGTATGGTGTCAAATGCCTTGCGTGAAAGTCTTTTATCCATCTTGAATTAATTTTTGTGAGTGGTGAGAATTAGGGGTCCCGTTTCATTCTTCTGTATGTGGCTATCCAATTTTCCCAGCACCATTTATTGAATAGGGCTTCTTTTCTCCAGTGTGCATTGTGGTCTGCTTTGTCAAAGATCAGTTGGCTGTAGGTAGATGGTTTCATATCTGGGCTCTCTGTTCTGTTCCATTGGTCTATGTTTCTACTTTTGTATCAATACCATGCTGTTTTGACATTGCGATTTATAAGGATTCAAAGTAATGTGTTGCCCATACAGTCCACCCTTTAGTCTAATTAGTCAAATTCTACCTTCATGATTTTTACCATCTCTGCATAACACCTGTGTAATTACTTAATATTCTTAATTCATTTTGCTGCTTCTACATACATATAAACTCAATTATGATTTTGATGTGGCTTGCTTTTTTTCTAGTAAAGTAAAATACATAGCGAAACTAAAAGTATTGTGCATGTACAATCAAAAATCAATTTATATATCATCAGTTTAAGTCATTCTGTGTTTTAGGAAGCACTAGTCAACTGAAAGTCCCTGGAAAGAAAATTCTGGAGTTATTCTCCATCCTCCCATCACTAGATTAGCTTATTAAAATGAGCTAATGAGCCACCCATATTTATTAACTGCATTCTTGGAAGTTAACGATGACCTAGTATGTTTGAAATACCTTGAGAACAATGTGACAGTGGCTCATAGCATGTATCTAGCGGTTGGGTGTAGGACCGCCATGCCAGAAATGATCAAAAACAGGAAAAAAGGGAATCCAGAGAGGTCATGCAGGCAGTGAGGTCATGAGGGCAGGACCTTATGTCTATGATCTTCTCCATGGTATCTGCAAAGCTAATCATTACTCTTGACATGTAATCCCTGCATGCGTTATATTTGCTTTAGCCATTAAATCTAACTCCCTTATGAGGAAGATATCATCATTTTTTTTTCTGAGACTTTACTTACTTGTTCAAGGATGCATAAGTAACAAGTGCTAGACTATAACTCAACAAAAACTGACTCCAACCTCTGCCTTCCCAATTACATAGAGTATCCAACTCCAGCCTTTAACTATGCAGATTAAGAACAGCCCTAATCCTTTATCCTTTTGGCAACAGAGAGACATGAATGAATTCACACTGTAGGCTGGAGATAGCTGGAATGCAGGCTTGCATCTGCCCACCCACCATTCTATTGCATAAGAAAGACTATGATTCTACCTAAAGTTGTTGTGATTCCTTGCAGCTATGTCAAACTCAACTTTTGACTAGAAATGGACTGATTCAGCAAAGAGACATAAACATTTTCATCTTCATTGAATGAACTTAAAAACCATTCAACTCTCAACTCACCTTAACAGCAAGAAATTGGCATAGCATGTATGAAATTGTAGTTTTACTTAAGCAAAGTGTTTTGTTGTTTGAACAAATTAAAGTATGTATAACTGTGAACAAGGAAGAGAGGGAGGGAGAACAGGATGGAGGGAAGGAAGGGGTAAGGGGTGCTTGAAAAGGAGACTGGACAAAAAACACTTCTTAGGGACCACTCAGCAACCAAAATCTCAATGCCTCCTTCCTGGAAGTTCTTCAGGTGCTGCCCAGACACAGCCTGCTTTTCATCCCTGAGTTTATGATCACACTATAATGTGACTACAATTGATAGTTACACAGAGCTTTAGGATTTTCAAAGTATTTTCACACTGTTTGATTCTCAAGGAAATCACATGATATAGCAGAGCAAGAATTATGATCCCTGCTTTTAGATGCAAAATCTGAGTCTCCAAAAGACCAAGTTTTATGCACTCATGTGCACTCAGGCGTAGACACACACACACACACACACACACACACACACATACACACAAAAGGTAAGTCCAGAGAACAAGGGCTCAATCAACTTTCGTGTCAGTCATTTACTCAAACTTGAACAAATGTGTACAAGAAGGTACAATATTTCAAGATTACTTTAGCAAAAAGGACAAAATTTCTGTTCCTTTACATGCTAATGTGGAAAGAGAGACAATAAACAAAAGGCCATATAAATATGTAATAAGTCAGACATTAATAAATGTTATGGGGAAAAAAAAGAAAGAACAAAGCCAGGTAAGGGAGACAGCAAGAGTAGGGACCTAGGGGAAGTTGCCATTTTAAATATTCAGAAACAGAATATATTGTATATATTATTAGAATACAACTCAATATCAGTTGAAGAAAGGATATAGAAACGTCATCTTTGAGTATTACTTGTGTAGTGAAACAAACTTTCACAGACGGAATGAGGTAGAGTGTTTTTAAGATCTTCATGTCCTGGTATATGCAAAAAGAGCATGTATTTAGAGTGTAGCATTTTTCCAATTATGAACAGATCTTAACTCAGGCCTCCAGAAAGACCCGTTGCCTATCCTGTACTTTGTTTCTCAAGCCTGGAAGACTACATTAGAGATAAGGAATATCCCTGGAAACTAACACTATGTCTAGACAGAGCTTTCCAGAGAGAAATAAATTGTATATAAAATAAGTTGCTTGTCATAAGAACAATAGATGTGGGATTCTAGAATACACTGAGGTTTACATTACCACCGTGGCTCAATGTATCATCTGTCACTTTCCAGAGCAAGACAGGCGTCAAGGCGATGACAGATTAAGGGCCTGGTGAAAGCCCTCCAGCTGACCAACATCATTACCCTCAGCCCACACGCAGCCATCCGTCAGTGTTCTGACGCAGGCACCCTGGAGCCTCGGGGATGGCTCCTTCAGATCCCCTTCCCTTGGCCATCCTAGAGTAAGTCATGCTGAAGTCTTCATAATCTCAACAGAGAAGCAGAGAGGCCATTTGCAAGCCCTCCCGATATATCACAAAATTCAAGAGATTTAATAATATGGAGAAATGACAGGAAAGGAAAAGACCATCTCTTTTTAATATGAAGTCAGCATATATTTTTCAAGAGCTTACTAAACTCCAAAGCCCCTATTACGTACTGAATCTTCACCTACATATTTTTCATGGGCCTCTTCTATCTTATCATCCTTTAATATTTTATCTTCCTCCTAATTTCTATTCACCAGGGCTGTTTACCTTTTAGAGCAGAGATAGCAAATATGTCCCATTTTTCCTGTTGATGTTGATAAATTAATCATGCCCACTTGGAGTGCCAGGTGGAAGAGCATTGGGACTCATTCTGCTCGTTGGAAAGTAGCGCCATGATTGATTAGCAATGTCGGCCATGGCCCCAGGAGACAAGAGCTTCAGAACTAGCGCCGTGACTTGGAAAAGCGTTAGAAAAGCAACAACAACAACAACAGAAATCACAGATACTCGGGTAGTTTTTAAAGCTCTCAGGAAACATATCAGCAACCATGTCATTTTAAATCTCATATCTGGTTAAGGATTCTCAAATAAGACCAAGCTTAAACATCATGCATTTGAGGCATGAAAATAGCAACTCATGGGTCTTTTTGGTCACCATCATGAGTTCACATTCCATTTCTGTGGCTCACCCTTGGATAACTTATTTATCCTCTGTACTATTCGATATACTCACATAATGACTAACAATAATGAAAATACCTACCTTGCACCGGTGTGAACATTACGTAAGGTCATGGATATGAGTAAAGGATACAGACAGCATCTGACAGAGGGTAGGAGGTTCAATAAATGGTGGCTACTATTACACTTAATCATAATTTAAGGCAAAATAAATCATTCCCTTTTCTGGCTTTTAAAACAATGTTTATAACTCTACTGTGAAATTATTGCACTGTGTTACAGTTTTATTTTTTCACCATTTGTCTTTCTTTTAGTGTGAGCTCTGTGGGAGCAGGGACCATGTCTCATTCATCATTGATTCCCGGGATATAACTCAGTGCCTAGTATACAGCAGGCAGCGAAAGATGTCGGCTGAATGGATAAAGAAGGAAACAACAACAACAACGGCAAAACACATGGAAAAGCACTTACATTCAAGCACGTGTTCCTCATTGGCTAGAAGGTTTAATTAAAAAGCATAACTCAGATGTCTAAAGAATTCTTTACTGGATCTCATGCTTTTCCTTGTGCCTGTTCTGGCCTCGGCTAGGCAGCAGAAGAATCACGCCACGGAGGAGAAAGCTGAAGCAGAGAGACAGGTGTTTGGGGACCCTGTCTTACATGCCAGCTATGCCACACTGAACTAAAAGCTACACCCCAGTTACGGTCACCGCATTCTCCTTCTCTTCTTTGTCAGGCCCAACTTCCAACGTTCTGTCGTAATGTTTTATGTATACATCTATAATGCCACACCATGCGTTCCACTTTTCAGTTCCGACAGCATGGTCATCCCAGCCTCGCGCGAGACCAGGGCCCGGCGCACCTGCGCAGTCTCCGGAATCGCGGGCAGAGGGCAGAGGACAGCGAGTCACGGCCCCCACACACGCCAGCGTCTCTTCTACGTCTCGTGTCAAAAAGCCATTCCCTTCATCTTCGGTGAAATCTCTATGTGTTTATTTTGTTTTAAATTTACAGCGTTTGGCCAGGTCACCTTCTGTGCCTCCTCGTCTATACTGTCCTCTCTATTCGCGTAAGACGTTGATCGACTCCTCTTTTCGCACGGCGCCCACGCCATCATCTTGGGCTGTTTAAATGGCCTCTAGAACGGCCGGTCCAACCCCCGATGCTCCAATTCCTTGACCTCTTCGTCTTCCGTGTCTCTCTCTTCTCTATTCTCTGCCAGTCGCGAATTCCTGCGTGTATATGTCAGACGTGGTCCATCCCCTGAAGTGCCTCCATTTCTTAGCAGTTAAATTCAGACACCCAAATTTGTTCAGTCGTCTTTCATCCAGGCTTTTTCAATGATTTCTAAAACATTTTCTTCTTTTTTCTTGTAATTTAATGGGACTCCAGCTCTTTAGCCTCTCCTCATTACGTAAGCCTCTTTGTTTCTTTACTGTGTTTCCTGTTTTGCTCAAAGTCCAAGGTCCCAGGCTTCACCCACTCTCACCAGTTTGCTAAGCTCCCTTGTTCTCAGTGCCTTTCTGTCACGGACGTCTGGCAAAAGCCCATGTCTGGATGAACACAGCTGCCTCGCGTGCCCACCTTTACATACGAGCAACTGCACACTGCTGGACAAACTTCCATAATTAAACAGACAGGTGTTTATAAGTGTGTGGTCGCCAATGACAGCTGGGATCATGTGTCAACTTGCTCCTCCATTTCCTATGAAAGTATTTCAAGGCCTCCCACTTTCCAATTTTTTTCACCCTCTCATTCAAGAGATAGCTGTGGCTTTTATTTCACAGAGAGAGGAAAAAAAATATGTCATTGGAAGAGACATTTAACTTCTCAACTCAACTCCTGTACCAACACCTACTTTTCCTCCTTTATTTCTGTGACAAAGAGAGGAGCTAAAGTCAACAAATCCAGCTGTGTTCTGGATCCTGTCGGCTCAATAACCTGAAGGGTTTCATTCTTTTAGTTATCCTTTCTCCTCTATTCAATTTCCCAGCCATTCTTGGGTTTTTCGCATCCGCCGTGAAACATGCTCTAATCTCTCCCATCCTATAAACAAAAACAAGACAAAACAAAAACCTCTTGGCATTCGTCTCCTCCTTTTCATATTGCTACTTTACTTTTCTCCTCTCCTTTATATAATTCTTGTTAGAAGAATCATCCATAGTTGTTTCCTACATTTCTTCCCCTGACACTCACTTCCTAGGTATTGTATTTCAGTTCTAGCCCTCACATTTCCACTGGTGCTGCCTTTACCGAGATCACTGACGACTCACACAGCGGTAAAGCCCGATTCTCTCAGTCCTAAGTGTGTTTAATTCATAACGGTGGTGCATATTTTTCATAGGTATTTCCCTATTGAAATATTACTTTCCTCTTATCTTCAATGGTGCAAGATTTTATTGATTTTCTTTTCACTGCTCTGAGCATGTCTATTCTATATCTTTTGTGAGATCCTTTTTCTCCATCGGTCTTGAAATGTTGGCGTTCCCTGTAGTCTTAGTCCTGGTCCGCCAAGAAGCAAATGCCAAGACAAGATTAAACATGCAAAAAGAAAAAAATAAAGTATTAGGAGAGGGATCTATGAAGCAAATTAAGAAGAGAGCCGGGGATATAATCCACATCTGACCCTGAGTGATGGAAACAGAAAGAAAGGAAGGAAGTAGGGTTGAGTGGAAATGTTCTAGATTGGAGCATGATTCTAAGTTTGGTAAGGCCATGTGGGAGACCTCAGTCAGAGGCTCCCTTCAAAGGAGTCCCATCTCCCAAGAATGGGCCGGTCTTAATATCCTGCCACCACGAGTCGTTGGCCAGAAGCAGTCCAGAGAAAGCGTGACCTTTGTGTAAACGAAGCCACTGATTTTAGAGCACATGGGCTGGCGCCCTGCATTCCCTGCAGTCAGACATCTGAGGGATGCGTTCACATGGCTGCCACAGTCTAGGATCACACTAGGATGACTTTAGAATGATATGCAGACAAGCCAAATAGTATGACAGTTTATAGAACATTACTCGGTGGCTACTTCAGTTTGAGTAGTCATTTAAATTAAAATCTAAAAAAGTCGGTCACATAAAAGTTGGGGAGAACACCGTGCCGGGAAGAGTGTATCAGCAGCGAAACCCATAAGACAAGAAGGAGCTTGATGTAGCAAGGAAGGAGAAGGAATGCTAATTTGGCTAGATCATAGCGAGCAAGCGAGAGGGGAGGAGGGATACGGTCAGGGAGGAAGGCAGGTACCAGATACCAATGGCTTAATAAGCTAAGATGAAAAGTCTGGATTTTATTCTGAATATCATATGAGACGCTAATTAAGACTTTTAATTAGGAAAGATATAGTTGGGATTCGTATTTTAAAAATATCATTTAATATTAGAAACAATATAAATATCCACAGCTATAGGACCAGTTAATCCATGCAATAGATTACTACACAACGGGCAAAAAAATAAGGAGGCTGTATATGCCCTGATATAAAATTATCATCAAAATATAATGCTAAGTCAAAATACAAGATGCAATAATTATAACAGATTGAATAATACGATATCATTTGTGTAAAATATTAATACGTCCATGCTACTCTTTAGAAAGTTGCACTAGAAACTGGTAGTAATGGTTGTCTCTGGGAAGAGAGGGTATCTGGGTGAAGGGGGCTGGGGGGTGATTGCATGTTTATTGTGTACACTTTGGCACTTTTCAGATTTTGGAAACTTTTTCATGTAATGTTAAGTAAATTAAATTAAAATTGAATATGATAGAGGAATAAATTAGCATCCAAGTAGAACACCAAATCAATATCTGCAATCCAGAGTTGCCTCCTAATCTTCAGACATGTTTATTTGACTGGCTACTAGATAACCCCACGTGGAAGGATTTCGTTAAGCTCAATGTGAACCAAAGCTGAAACTGTCGTCTCTTTTTCATCCCTCAAATTTTGCTTAAACATCACTTGTTCAGAGACTTCTTCCCTGGACTGCTCTGTGTTCCCTGTGCCCGGGGATTGTATGGTTCCTCTCCACCCCCACTGGACTGTACTTTTCGCTTGGCATCAGCCATGCCCGCATGTTAACCCCCGCATCCTCACTGCCTAACACGGAGCATGGCTGAAGGGATATTTGTGATTTAATAAAGGCAGTCCACATAAATTACCTCCTGAGATGCCTAACACAATATTCACTGAACTAAAATACCACTTAGAGGAGCACTTCTGTAGGTTTGCTATCTGTTGTGCAAAGTAGTAATCTAATTTTCCTTTCACTCATCCTTAAACTGCTTCTTTCGATTTCATGATCTGCTTCCTAATTCTAGTTGTCTGAGATTTTATGAACAAGCTATAATTACTGTTTCCATAATGCCAATTATTTTATGGATTTCAAAGTGGAAGATTAATATTGAGAAGTGATTTAAGACACAGGGGATGGGTGTCAATTTAATATGGCTCACTAAGAAGAAATTCCCCTTTTTGGTTTAAACCATAAACAATTGACTCACTAACTTATTGAACAGATACATACATACATACGAACATACACACAAGCAAGCAGCAAACAAAAGCAGCTGAACCAGCAATCAAGAAAGGGAAATCCTCAAGTGAATAGTGGAAGAAAGCAGAGGAAACAAACTCGGGCCAAGGAGTCACAACTGAAGCTGAGGCAGCTGCTATCAGTGAGTTTCCTGCTAATCTTGGAGAATGAACCATAGGTTCATGCCCACAGAGAGCTGGAAGTACTAAGTAGTATAAAGGCGGCCTTTACAGAGGCCTATTCCATACCTGAAACACCACGAAGGAAAAAAAAAAAAAAAACTACTCAGTCAGGGATTCAGAAAAGAGGTAAGGAAATTTAACATTTTACAGGAACTATGTGTATAAAAGAATTACCTGCATCATGCCTGTAATCTCAGCACTTCGGGAGGTACTTTGGGAAGCTGAGGCAGGAAGATCGCTTGAGGCCATTAGTTTGAGATCAGCCTGGACCCCATCTCTACAAAAAATAAAATTAAAAAAATTACCCAGGCATGGTGGTACATGCCTGTAGTCCCAGCTACTTAGGAGGCTGAGGCCGGAGAATCATTTGAGCCCGGGAGTTAGAGGCTGCAGTGAGCCAGTGAAAACTTTAAGACTCATGGTAAATCATTCAGTTTATACAATAAGTATGAATATTGCTGGTCACAAAGAAAAATGTTGTCTATATCTTAAGACTTTCCCAAAAGATGAGTGCAAAGTGCATTCATTAAGACAAGAACACAACCTTTGTCTATTTTTTTCCTGAATTCAAGGATTCTGAATTATATCCTTACACTAATAAAAATCAGTAATACTACATGAAAAAAAAAAAAGAATTACCTGCAAATAATAGGGAGTTGAAGGTTATATCATGTGTGGCTTTAAGGTTCAAATTTATGCTTTTCCCTTGAGATGTAAACCCTAAACTCATAACATAAAAATTAGTCTAGGACTTGGAAACCGTAAGCTCCTTTCTGTCCCTTAATTTCCCACCTAAGACATGTGAGAATGCCTCGAACAATTAAACCTAGAACTGATCTTGCATCAAAAAATTTCGTAGCTGTGAGTAAAGCAGCTACCATGAGGGAGAGTCGCAGGGAAGCAAAGGGAAGAACGTGCCCTCCAAAACCAGGAAGGAAGAACAAGGGAAAGGACTTTTAAATAGGCATAACCGAAACATTCAAATTGATTTCATAAAGGGTTAAGGGAAGAGGAAAAAGCAGAAAGCAAAAGCGAGCAGGTAATTTTAAGAGCCAAATAGAGTTTCTAGAAATGAATAAATATGTTTTTTTAAAAACCCAAACATTCACATTGTTGAATGGTAGACTGGATGTAGCTGAAGAGAAAATCACCTAGAAGGTAAAACATTCTCCTTATGAAATTTACTGTATCAAATCTATTTCCAATTCCAATTGTGTCACTTGGTAGAGTTGTGGCCTTGGGCTAATAATCTCTTGTGGTCTATCCTCTTTTGTAATCTTTACAATGGGAACTAATAATAGATAACTTAAACTCACTGGATCGTTGTGATAATTAAATGTGACGACGGTTATGAACATAATATTCAAAGTGCACGTATATAAAGTATTGTCATCATTATTAAATACCGTTGTAAATAAGGATACTCTTCTCTACGGCTCCTCTAGAACTAGTATCTTGTTAATGTTTAGTCTTTAGAACTCATGTCTAGAACTTATATCTTCAGGTTTTGAAGGATGCAAGATACACCAGATTTTGTTTTTAGAGAGATTGTTTGTCTCATTCCAATGAATTTTTTGACTCTTTTAGTGCATATTTAAAGAACATTTTAAAATGGTCGTCACAATCTCTGTTCCCAGAGTATTTCATCATTTTTGAATCACATAAAGTGACGAGGGTAGGGTAGGAGTGCGATGTCAAATTGGTTTCACAAGACAGGGGAACATGTGCAGAAGCAGGTAGAAAGAGTTTTATTTTATTTTCCATCTTTTGGAAATGTGGTATTAATGTGCAAAATGTTTAACCAAGTCAGTTTCTGAATTCAAAATCTAAGTTCATATTCACGTTCAATGTACGTTGGAATATTAAATTCTCTGAAAAGCCTTTCAGTAAAGACATCTGTTTAATTTCAACTCATCATTTTGCAAACTAGTTGACCATTGATTCTTTTATTTTTTCTTTCTTTAAAACACTCATTTACCATCTTCACAGGCCCATCTTAGACAACCTTACCTTAAGGTTCTGTCCACAAGTACTGACACCCTCTCTCCGTGTCTCACGCAGTCTCGTTTCCACGTTTTGTTGCTTCTGCCCCTGGGCTCTCAGACATAGGGCGATACCATTCTTTATGACCCGAAGTGCATAGCCCAGTGCAACACGCCAGCCTTGAGCTGTCCTGCTGGTCAGACAGTCTTCTAAGCATATCTTGGGCTTGGATTGGAGGCCACCTGTCATGTACAGCGAGCATCTTTGGTCTCTAAGTGCTTAAAAGTTTGTAGCAGTTTCTCAGAAAAGTAGACCTTGGACAATCCAGATATTTTGCCCGTTTGCACTGCCAATAGGATACATATAAACTACTGCCATAATACACAAAACAAAAGAACTTTTTAGTTGGGCATCCAGGCTTGTAACCTATACTTGGCCAAACACCAGCTACCCAACATCTGGCAAGTTAACTTCCAAGTCTCAGGTTCCTCTCTTGGGAGATGGAGGTGATATTTCACAGAGGTTTTTGTGAGGTTTTGATATAATAGAGTTTCTGGAGGATTATTGGTTTTCAGTAAATTGTAGCTTTGGCTAATTTTTCTAATTTAAAATACACAGACCTATGCAATTTTATATAATGGTTAAGTGAAATATTAGCTATCCATTGGTAAATAAAAATATACCACAGATTTAGCAGCTTAAAGCAATATTCATTTATCCTCTTGCAGTTTTTGTGAGTCAATAGTGTAGACACAGCTTATCTAGGTCCTTTGCAATCAAGGTATGGCCAGGCTGGGATCTCATTTGGGAGTTCAACTGGGGAGGGATTCACCTCCAGGCACCTGCCGTTGTTGGCAGGGTCCAGTTCCTCGCTCTCTGGTGGTTGGAAGTTGCCCTCAGTTCCTTGCCATGTGGACCACCTCACATGGTAGCTTTCATCATTAAAGACAGCAAGTGGGGCAGGGGAAGTCCATAGAGACACTCTTTTAGCAAGACGAAGTTGCAAGTTAGAAGTAACATAATGATGACCATGATGCCCCATCACCTTTGCCGCATCTATTGGCTGGAAGCAGTCACAGGTCTCCCGCAATCAAGGGGAGGAGATTACACAAGGAATAAACTCCTGCCAAAGGGGATAATGTGGGTCCACGTTACAATCTCTGTGTTACAGATGAGGTCGAATCACACATGCTGGGCTTTAGTTATATTTCCTCCCTTTTTTGCTGTGACCCCTCCTTCCCCTTTTTGTACCCCCTAACTACATCGTCCCTCATCTGTATGCTCAAGTGATCCTTTTTAACAACGTGGTTTGCAGAATTTCATATTTTTATTGTTATATATAGATATAGTTACATATAGATAAGTTGATAGATGATAGCTGGATGTAGAGATATATATACACACATATGTATGTGTGTACGTACGTGTGTGTTTATGTATTTTTAATTTAAAAAATTAGATCATATTGCACCCACATTTTGCACCCTGTTTTTCCTGCACAGCAATACATCATGGAAATTTCTCCAAGCCTAGTGATAGAGTACTAAGTGGCGTAATGATCTGCAATATTCGCAATGACCAACCATTCCACTGCTAATAGGAAGGAATTCACCAAATTTCCAGTTTTTTGGCACCGTAAACGATGACGCAATAAATATCCCTGTACATGTCTCTTTGCCTACAGATGCATTTGTTTCTCTGGGATAGGTTCCCACAGTGAGATGTCTGGGTCAAATGATATTTTTAATTTAATAGATAGTGCCAGATTGTTTTCCAAAGAAGCTATAATAATGCACATTTCCGACAGCAATATATTAGAGTATCCCTTTCTCCTGTATCTCCGCCAGCAATGGGTGTTATTGCTGTGTTCAATGTCTGCCAGTCTGATGGGCATAAAGGGATATTTCATTACTTTAATTTGCATTCACTGACGACTGGTGAGATTGAGTATCTTAATGTTTGTTGGCCATTTAGAATTGCCTTTTTGTGCATTGCTTCTTTGCTAATCTTTCCATTGGGATGTTTGGAAGGTTTCTTTATATTAAATGACTATTAACTCATAATTTACAAGATATTTTATCCAGATACATCATTGTTTTGTATTCCCTTTTTTTAATGGAATCTTTTCACATACAAAGGTTTTAAAATTTTGTATGGCCCATAGACATGTTTTTCCTTTATGCTAACCTTAAATAATACAGAAGTGCCTTAAGTATTTCTTTCCTAATTTTTATTGTTTTATTATTTTTTTCACTTAATCTTCAACCCTTCTAGCATTATTTTGTGTTTTGGGTAAGGTAGAGATTAACTGTATTTTCTTCTGGAGAGATAGCTGGTTATGCCAGTATCATTTACACATAATTTGTATTTTCCTACTGGTCCAAATATTACTGTCATTGTGTGTCAAGTTCTCATTTATTCTTAGATATTGTTCTGGATTTTCCAATCTGTTTCAATAATCTACATGTCTATTTATTTGCCAATACTATGATGAACTGATTTGAATGGATATTTTGAATAACCCTCAATGTAAGTAAAGTTCCCCTTTCTATTCTTCTTTTCTATGTTTTTCCTGGCAATTCTCTGCCTTTTTCTCATTAAAAACTGAAATTATCTTCAATCATTTTATCCACTTTCAAAAAAAATATATTGGGATTATAATTGGCATTATATGAAACCATACACCTGTTTCAAAAGAATTGGCATTTTAATGAAATGTATCAACCATTGTATGTTTTTCTGTTGTTCGGATATTGATTTGTATCATTTAATACAATTTTTTATTTATAAAGGTGTCTTTTTTCTTGTTATGCTTATTTATAAGGTTTTATAATTCTTTTTCTTATCATTATGAATGCCATTTTTGTTCTACTTCAATTTCTAGATGCTTGCTTATTGCCATAACAGAGAAAAGCTTTTCTTTTTTAATTTTTATCATATTCCAACCCACTTTACCAAATTTTCCTATAAATTGAGGGAGAAATTTGGTTTTCTTTTAAGTACAGTTTCTTGGGCTTTCTAAGTATCAAGTAATTTTGTTATCAAAAAGAGACAAGTTTCTCACTTTATTTTCCTTATATGTAAGGAAATTATATATAATATATGTTAAATATTTTTTCCGATTTCTTTTCAGACTGCATTTTTAGAATTTAAAAAAAAATATTGACTAACAATGGGCATCCTTATCTAGTTCTTGATTTAAATTGAAATGATTTTAGTGATTTGTAATTGAAAGTAATATTTACTGTTGACTACTGCTAAATTTAATTAATATATTTTTATTCCTATTTTGCTTTACAGGAAATGGCTAGTGACTCTTATCATTTGTTTCCTAGAAGAAATGCTACTTCTTCATGGTATGAAGGTATCTTTATATGTTTACTTTATGAAAATTATTAGTTTATATTTTATTTAGACTTTCTGCATGTATGTTTATAAATAACAGTCTTGATTTATTTTATCTGATATTCATTTATTTTTAAAAAGATCATTATTGAGGTACAATTTACAGACTGTAAAATTCACCCACATTAAGTATACAATTCAATGCCTTTTAGTAAATTCACAGTTACCCAACCTTCAACACAATCCAGTCTTAAAACAGTCTTAAAACATTTCTGTCACCTCAAAAAGATATTTTGTGCCCATGTGCGACAAATGGCTATTCCCACCCTCAATCCCAGGCAACTACTAATCTGTTTCCTGTATCTATAGAAACAAAACATTTTAATAAATGTTAGGTCATTAAATATGAAGTGTTCGATTTTGAACCAAAAGTTTAGTTTATTATATCTCAAACAAAAAACAGTACAATTACTCAAAGTATGTGACTACACTATCAAAGCAGTTTTTCCATCTTTATGGTAGCCTGTTTATGCCAGTACAAAGAAGCCTGGAGAGCAAGTGACGATGAAATCATGAAAGGCGTTTTCCACAGTTTGTTAAGAATTGAATATTTTTCCTCCCAAGAAGTGGTCCAAACACCGGAAGAAGTGATAGTCAGTTGGTGCAAGGTCTGGTGAATACGTGGATGATGGAAGGTTTCCAACCCCAGCTGCTCTAGTTTGAGCAGCATTGTTTTTTGCAACATGTGGTCTTGCAAAAGGATTGGCTTGTGTCTAATGACCAATCTTGGCTGCTTAATCACAAACATTCTCATCATTTTATCCAACTGGTTGCAGTAGACATCCGCTGTAGTCGACTGACCAGGTTTCATGAAAGCTGTAGTGGATAATACCAGTGCTGGACCACCAAACAGATGCTATTAGCTTCGTTTGATGAATATTTGGTTTTGGACTGTGTTTCGACACTTCATCGGTATCCAACCACTGTGCCCAATGCTTGAGATTGTCAAAAAGAATCCATGTGTTCATCATACTTCACAATACAGCTTAGAAAGGGTTCATCTTTATGTCATGACAGCAAAGAAAGGCAAACTTCGAGTTGATTTCTCTTTTGATGCTCATTTAATTCAGGCAGTACCCACCTATCCAGCTTCTTTACCTTGTTCCAAATGGTCCAATATTGTTGGAATAATAATATCAAACCTTGCTGCTAATTCACGTGTAGGTTGAGATGGATTCACTTCTGCTATAGCTTTCAGCTCATCATTTTCTACCTTGGTCTCAGGTAATCCACATGGCTCATTTTCAAGACTAAATCACCAGAATGGACCTTCTGAAACCATCATCATACTGTGCATTCATTAGCCACATCTTTCCCAAACACTTTGTTCATATTTTGAGCTGTCTGTGCTGCACTGGTTCCACAATGAAACTCATATTCAAAAATAACACAAATTTTTGACTTACCATGATTTCACAAAAATTGCTCTAAAAAAATTTGGAAGATAATCACAAGCCGAAATATGCATTTAAAAGAATGAAGATGTACCTTCATAATGAAAAATAAAACAGGAAGTGTCAAAGTGAAATGTCAAAGATATCAACTGCCAAGCTCAGTACTTAAAGAAATCAGGCGTTCCATTCTTAAAAATCATGCAATATGTGATCTGTGTCTTGCTTCTTTTACTTGGTATAATGTTGTTGAGGTCATGCATTTTGTAGCATGTACCCCTATTTCATTCCTTCTTATTGTTGAATTCATTCTCTTTCTAAAATGTACCTATTTGAATTTTGGAGTTAAGGTTCAGAAGCCTTCTTAAAATGATTTGGGAAAATCTTTAGTCTTTTTGGTGGTGTGTAGTAGTTTTATGATATTGGGATTATCTTTTCCACAAATATGAGATAGAATTTATCTATGAACTCATTGGGAACTTTTTCAGTGTGAGATACATAATTGTTTTTTGATTCTTTTTTATAATAATTGATCAATTTAAGTTTTCATTTCTTTTGGGATCAATTTGAATAAATTATATTTTGCTCAGAAATAATTCATTTTTGCTAGGATTTCAATTGTTTGCCATGTATTCTCTTATACTTTTAATCTCTCCTTTACCAGTGTGGGGTGGTAATAATACTTCTTTTCTTATCCTTAATCTTGCATTGCATGTTTCAATTCTCCTCCTCCTCCTCCTCTAGCTCATACACCTTCTCCTGCTTATTTTAGGTCTGTCATCAGGCTCATGAGGTATTTTATGTTTTCATCTAGCAATAGCAGTTTTATTGTCTATTAACATTTTACTATTTTTAGTATTAATGATTGTTGTTTTCAGCATTTCTTTTAATTCAATTCTTTCTTCCTAGTATCTTTTGTTTTGGTCATTGTTGTTTGTTCTGCTGATGTTCTTTTCCTAAAATCATGAGATGAGTAGTATTTTCTAATTGAGATTTCTTTTTTAATTTCAGCATATTACAGGAGTATAAATGTTTAGGTTACATATATTGTCTTTACCCCACCCAAGTCACAGCTAAAAGTATGTCCATCCCCCAGACTGTGTTCACTGTACCCATTAGGTGTGAATATACCCATCCTCCCCTACCCCCTCCCACCTGCCAGACACCCGATGAATGTTATTACTATATGTGCACTTAAGTGTTGGTCAGTTAATACCAATTTGCTGGTGAGTACATGTAGTGCTTGTTTTTCCATTCTTGTGATACTTCACTTAGTAGAATGGGCTCCAGCTTTATCCAGGATAATACAAGAAGTGCTAGATCACCATTGTTAATTTAGTTTTTAATCATCTTTATAAATTCATCAAAATGTAAATTAGGCTACGTTCTTTGCTTTTTGTTAAATATTCTTTTCATTGCTTGCTGGATAGTTTGTACTGTCAGGTTTCATCACTCTGATTCAAGGAATATCTCTTAGTTTCTCAATTTCTAAGTGAGTGAGATTGTCACCAGTGTAAATGTTCTCGCTAACATCACAGAAAGGAATTTCAGTACATGCACACAACCGAGTGACAGTGGCCAGTTTCTTGAGTGAACACAGACAGGCTCAGGAGAGGCTTGTGCAGAAGGGCACGTGCATTCCCAAGGAAGAGAGGACAGGCTCCAACGGAGCAACTGTGCCAAAACGCTTGGAAGAATTTCATTCATTCCCAAATCCATACATTATTTTATTTCCTTCCATCTTTATCTGCTCCCTCAATGTCTTTAGTGATTTCTTTTTTTTTTTTCTTTTCATTTCATTGTCCCCTCCCACCCCAGTTTTACGAAGTTGGTATTCATTCCGTTTCTTGACTCTCTAATTTAGAAGTTCTGGCGCACTTTTGCTATTGCGACTGACCACTTTCCCTTTTCAAAATCTCATAATCAGATCCTATTTATTTACTTACATGATTCTGTCTCTGTCCCATAGCAAATATTCTGCTTCTGCCAACACCCATTTCCTTATCCTTCTATGAAACAGAGTCTTGGAATACTTCCTCCTTCCTTTCTTCTTTCTTTCCTGTTACTCTTTAGCCTCTGCCCAGATGATGTCTTTAGAATGCTTTTTCCCCTCTCTCTCCCAACTACCACCAAGCCTGGTTTCACAGAGCTAATTAAGTACATTCGGATGTAAGCTGTTATAATTTTCCTTGCAGATGCTCCTTCTGTCTTAATAAACCATATTAGTGTTCTATTTCATGTACCGGAGAGTCTGTCATCATCCATTGAGAGTTACACGTGTAAAGCAGGCTTCACCGCACACCACATGTTTCTCTCTCCCTTCATTTTTCCCGCCTTGAGATCTCTATTGTGACGGGTCTGTTTGTGGGAGTTAGTCACTGAACATGCTCTTCTGGGGGAGTGAGTGAGTGATCCACTCTCTGAATCCTGGTGTCTTTGCAACTATATTCCTTTTACTCCTGACAGACTAAAGATACACTAGTAATGTGACTAGGAACAGGATAGTCCAGTCTTAGCCCTTTCTCCCAGTAGTTTGCAAATGCTGTCCCACCACCACCTAGCTTCTGGCCTTGCAGACAATAAGAACAGTGATAGTCTGATTAGGGTTCCTTTTTTGGTACCATTATGAACTAAATTATATCCTACCCAACATATATAAATATATGTTGAAGGCCTAATCCCAATGTGATACATTTAAAGTTAGAGCTTTTAAGGAGGTAAGTGAGACTAAATGGGGTCATAGGGTGTGGTTATAATCAGATAGGATTGATAAGAAAAGAAGAGACAGCAGTTCTCTCTCTATCCCTCTCTCTCTCTCTACACCAAGAGAAAAGGTCATGTGAGGAAACAGCGGCAGCCACTTGCAAGCCAGGGAGAGGGGCCTTCTGAGAACTAACCCTGCTGACACCTTGATCTTGAACTTCTAACCACCAGAGATGTGAGAAAGTATCTATTGTTTAAGCCACCCAGTCGGTGGCATTCTGTTACGGCAGCCCCACCAGAGTAATACAGAGATGGGTACCTTTTTCTTTTTACCTGAAAGTTTGTAGGACTGTCCCTTGAGCATCGGAGCTCCAGAATTTTATCAGGATGAATGTAATCTGATTGGACCTTGTGTCATTTTAATTTGCAGATACATCCCCTCCTCACACGCATCAGGGGAATTTTCTTATGTCCACTTAATACCTCTCTTCTATTTTTCCTTTTCCTCCTCCTGAAATCCTATTATTTTCGCTTTTGGTCTCTGAGATTTATTCTCCAATTCTCTTATCTGCTATCTCATGTTTTCCATCTCTGTGTGACATGAGATGTTTCTTCTACCTTGTGTTTCATTCCAGGTTATGAATTTGGGTCTCGTCAGTGACTATCTGACTATCCTCTCAATCAATTTATTTATTGCTTTTTTTTTTTCCTTCAAATCATGGCTTAATGGATCTAGGCAGGTTTTCTGAGTACTGTACTAGAATCTCTTTTATTATTTGTTTTATTCAAGATATTCCAACTTATCTGCCAATTTTCTACCTCCATTAAAGAATTCATCTCCACCCAATTGACATCATAATATTTCTACAGTCTTTACTCAAAATAATTTATGGTATAACTGCTAAGGTCCAGGAAATCTATAGATGGGCATGGGGTGCTTAGTAAAGAAAACTAACCTATCATTACCCTCACTGAGCTTACAGTCTCATGGTGTAGACAGTTCTACAAACCCATAAGTGATTATCTGAAAACAAATTTTAAGGTATGCCATAAAAGAAAATAAAACAGTATCACAAGAGAAAATAACAGGGAAGGGTGGTGGCATACCAATTGATATAAGTAATACGATTGCAAATGCTTCTCTGAGAAGTAAAATTTAAGCTGAGAATGAAGGATGAGTTGGGCAGCCCAAGATTTAAGTGGAATTTTGTTCCTGACAGAAGAAAAAGTTTATAAAGAAAGTGATCTCCTCAAGGAATTGAAAGGTCACCACAGCTGAAGCAAGCTGGACTTTGGAGATTGGTATGGTTTGAATGTGTCCATTAAATGTCATGTGTTTGGAAGTTAATCCCCAGATTCATATGTTAATTAGAGGTGGGACCTTTGGGATTTAGTTAGGATTAGATAAGGTCACCAGTCACGATGGGACTATTGGCTCTACAAGAAGAGGAAGAGAGACCTGAGCAGGTTTGCTCTCACCTCCTCAGGGCTCTCATCCATGTGATGCCCTGTGCTGCCTCAGGACTCTGCGGAGAACCCCCACCAGCGATAAGGCCCTCACCAGATGCAGTCCCTGGACCTTGGACTTCCCAGCACCCAAAACTGTAAGAAATAAATTTTTATTTATAAATTATCCAGTCTCAGGTATTTAGTTATATCAATAGAAAATAAACCAAGACAAAGATTGGGTAAGAATGTGGTTTTCATTGTAAGAGTATGAAGACCCATTGTCATGTTTAAGAAGAGAGTAATATTATCCAACTTTCAGGTAGAAAGAATGACTCTGAATGTCAGCCTTTTGAAGAGTAGTTTAGAGGTGAGTGAATCATGAGTATTTACAGGGAAACATAAGATTTTAGTGTTATCTAAACCAAGAGTCAGGGAACTTTTTCCATAAATGGCCGGAGAGTAAATATTTTAGGTTTGGCTGTCCATATGGTCTCTTTCGTAACTAAGCTACCATTGTAGTGTGTAAACAGCCATAAACAATACATAAATGAATGCATGTGGCTGGGTTTCAATAAAATTTTAATTACATGAAATAGTAGTGGGGCTAAATTGGGCCTGCAAGCTGTAGTTTGCTGACTCCTGATCTAAACATTTAGAAATTCCTTTCACTCACCCCAAAAGATCATCACTAAGATGCTAACCTCAAAGTTCTGTGATATATCCCATAGACTGATCACAATGACTGGCATACGGTAAGTGCTCAGTAAATATTTGTTGAAAGAATAATTAATGCAGGGAACCATGATATTTAAACTTGTCTAATCAGAAAACATATTTGTTTATTTGTACCCTTGGCTTGGTGTCACTAAGCCAGCTTCCTGTCCGTCCCAGAGCATATTGCAGAGTGGCTAAGAGTAAGCAATACTGGATAATTAGCTTAATGGGTAAGATATTTCAATTTGCCTTGGCTTGTATTCCTAATAGCCTGTATTTATTTAACAATGAACAGAATCTACATATGATAGACTCTACTTCCTCTTGTCTTAGACTATTTTACAGTCTACTTTTAGTATTAAAATATAGTTAAATAGATTCAAGATCTTCATTTACCCTCCCATGTGATAGATAAGATTTATATAATGATGTTATTAATCTTAGGATATTTGAATGCTGGATAATTGGAGGGCATACAGATCTAAGTAATATCCCCAACACCAAGATGTTGGGACAGTGTGAGAAAATCCGGTGTATTTATTACCAGTGAGTAGGCAAACATGTTTTTAAATGCCAAGACCCCACGGACAGAATACATAATTAGTAGATAGGAACTTGGAGGTGGAGCAACTCTGAAATGGGGATGATTTTCACATCAACAGGTCCATTGCATTCACTTTCCTGAAAAAAAGTAATTTTGTGCTTATTATGGGATGTCAGTTGTGAAGGTGAAGGATGTTTGCTAATCTGGGATGCAGATTTGGAAAGATAATTGCCAAGTTTAGAAAAGCTTAACCCATGTAAAACTTTCTCAAAGTTTATTCCTTTTTAGCTCATCTTAAGATGTCATATAGAAGGCACCACATGGCCAACAAAAACTCCTAGGAATCTGCCAGCCAGGCTGTACTTTGACCTCCTTATATTCCTAGAGAGACTCCAGGGATCATGGTTATGAACACTGTTTTCTTTGCTTGCAAGAAAAACATTATTACCAACTCAGGGTAAGTTAATGTAGTTATAATAACGTACATTTCAAACCTTGAGAAGTTGTCCTCTTAATTTTTTTTTCAAATTAAAAAATAAACGTATTTTCATAGGAGAAAATTTGGAAAATGCACAGATGTAAAAAGGCAAACAAAAAAAACACTATGTAAAG
The DNA here is from genome assembly GCA_963574885.1 of Lepilemur ruficaudatus. Classification (NCBI taxonomy): domain Eukaryota; kingdom Metazoa; phylum Chordata; class Mammalia; order Primates; family Lepilemuridae; genus Lepilemur; species Lepilemur ruficaudatus. The sequence goes on along the minus strand of CAUYRT010043675.1, from coordinate 75,202 downwards.
AGAGATGGTTTTGTATAAAATCAGGAGCATACTGAAAGCATTGCTTTATGACCTGCTTTTTCAAACTTTACAATATAGCATTCACATGTCGTTAACAATTCTTCTAAATATCATTATTACTGGCTCTATCAAAATGAATCAGACTAATCTCACATATTTGGACATATCGTTTGACTCTAGGTTTTCACTGTTATAAATAATAGTATAAAGAATTATTTTTTATATATTAATTTTCTAAGGGTTTTCTTAGTGCAAATTACTAAAGGTACCATTTAAAGTACAAAAGATACAAATATTTTTTAACTCTTGACACACATCTCTGAATTACAGAGTTACTGACGTATTTGCCCCAGGAGTGCAAGACTTTTTGAGCAGCAAATATTATCAAACTGCTTGAATATTATCTAGAGTTTTTACCAAATAGATCTACAATAAGTATCTAATTTTAATTTCTTCTGCTTAGATTTTATGGGTAGAATATTTTTTCAAATCTTGGCATTGGTATTTATTTTATAAATTATTGGCCCTTTATTATTTTCACTAGTACATTTATTTTATGTAGTTATAATTTTATCAGGCTTTCACCTATTATCTGCCTTTGTATTTTGCAAATATTTTCATTTATATTTTAATTGTTTATAAAGTTTTAGTTTTATGCAAAATTTCAAATTGTATTTAGTAGTAACCTATATTTATTTAGATTTACTACATATTTCAGATTATGATAAATCATTAACACATAGTATCTTATTTAATCTTTAAACTACCTCTAAAATGCATGCGGCAATTATTCTCATTTTCAGGTGAGGAACTGAGGAAGGGAGAGACTCAGTGTCTTGCCCAAGGTCACATACTAACTAACTGGTAAGTGGTCAAGCTGATCTTTAAAACTAGGTAATCTGACTCAAGAGCCCAGTTCGTTAATTATTTTATTTTTATCTTTTTTTTTTTTTCAGGCATTTGCCTAGGAAACCCTGACCTGCTCCAACACTGGATAATTTTTCTTTTCTTACACTCCTCTCTGTATCTTACTCTCCTCTTTCTTCTTTTCCTTTCTCTTTTCCTTCTTTTTCTCCCTCTTTCCTTCCTCTTCTCCCTCTCCAAGTCCCTATATTTTCTTCACTTCATCTGGAATTTATGTTATGGTAAAAAATAGTTAACAAATTATACCTGAACTACTTATTAAATGATCTGTCACTTTGCCAATCATTGGAAACGCTGTCTTTATCATATGGAAAATGGAGAGACTTGGATGTGTAATTTATTTCATTGTACTGTCTATTAGCATTAGTATTATTATTCCAATACCACATGGGATAAATGTTTTAGTTCTGTAATGTTTTATTGTCTGAGAGTGCAAATACTTCATCACAATATTTTTTAAAAAATTGTAATGACCATATACTCATCCATACAAACCTTTGCTTGCTTCATTACCAATTTTCAAATAGTGAGTTGATTTTCTAGCTCTCCAAAACTAAGACAGGAAAGTAGTCTTGTTTTTTTGGTATCATTGTAACCTGATGGATTTTAAAGTACTAATGTCTTTTATATCTTTATGGATGCTCTTATTATCCATCTTTGGACAGTGGAAGCCTCTTTAAGATTTATCCTGGATCATTCCGAATCAAACTCTAACACTCTTTAGTGACTTTCATACTTTCTATGATCCAGACTCATGTTTTCCATTTCCTACGCCAAATCAGGAATCAATCATATCTTCAATTGTCTTTGGTTAGTTTTGTAATTACGTTCATGATCTGAGCATTGTGAGTGCTCATTAGTATTACTTTGGTCATGATTTCTAGGTTTTTTTCACCAAAGAAAATACCTCATGAGTTCACACTGGTATTTCCATTCAAATGTGGGATCCTACTTCTTGGCTTATTTTATTTCGTTTCATTATTGATTTGTGGGGCACATGTGCAGATTGGTCACACGGATATATCGCATAGTGGTGAACTCTGGGCTTTTCGTGTAACCCTCACCAGATTAGTACCCATTAGGTAGTTTCTCATCCCAAACCCCTCTGCCGTCCTACCACCCTCCCACTCTCCCGAGTCTCCAGTGTCTCTTACTCCGCCCTCTGCGCCCACGTGTACTCGGTATTCAGCTCCCACTTACCAATGAGAACACGCGGTATTTGACTTCCTGTTCCTGAGTTTAGATTTGATCTCTCCTTTGACGCTGTGACTCTTTGTTTATTGGCATTAGTATTTTCTCGGTACACACACACACACACACACCACACAACTGACTAACAAGTTAGGGTGTGTTTGGTTATTTCTTTTATTCTTTTTCTCTTTAGCATCTAATCCATTAAGGGTGTACAATAAAATTACTGTTTTAAAGTCATTTGAAATTGTTGCTCTCTGTTTCATTTTCCGACAACTCAATTGGAAGATCTATTTGTTCATTTTTCTTTTAATAATGAGCAGTTCCTTTCTAAAGTTTTTATGCAATTTTGGTTCGAAAATATGTGCATTTACGTGGTGGTGTTCAGGTCAAACCTACAAAACAAAGTGTATTAGGAAAGTCGAACTTCTACTTGTCTCTGCCACCGCCTGTAGAAAAATCACAAAATATGATTTTCCTTCCATTTTTAAATAATGGATACATCTACATATGTTTGTAGATATATAGATGTATGTATATAGCTATAGATGTATATATAGATACAAAATATATATAGTCCTCTCTTGGTTAAACGGTGGCATACTATAAAAAATTTCTTTGATTGCTTTTTTTTAACTTAATAATATATTCCAAAGACTACGTAACAGCAGCATATCAGTATATTTTTAATTACACAGTACTATATGTCGGACTTCATTGTGTATTCATAGTTTATATAGCTAGCCCCCTGTTGATGGACATTTGGGTCAGTTGCTTACTATGATAAATAGTGATATAATGAACACCTTTGTGAATATGTCATTTTGTACTTTTGGAATGTATCATTGTGATAAATTACTAGAAGCAAGACTGCTGAGTCAAAGGGTATGTGCATATATAATTTTGCCAGACGTTGCCAAATTAGCAGTGTATTTTATATTCTTCATTGGTAACCTATAAGAGTGTATGCAGAAGTTTCACCAATGGTGTGCTTAATCAACTTTTTGGATTTTGGCAATCTTAAAGGAGAGTAATGGTATTTCAGTGTAGTTTTTAATCTTCATTTTTCTTACTACAAGTATAACTGAACATCTTTTCGTAAGGGCCATTTGTTTTTTAGTTTCTGTAAACCAACGTCTTTATATATCTCGCTCATTTGTTCATAGGGTTTGTTTTGTTCTTTTTTATTTTTTAGAAGTTCTTTTTATGTTAAGTTACTAACTCTTTTGGTGTGATTTAGAAGTTGTAAATTTTTTGCTACTTGTACAAATTATATTTATATAATGTCACATATATTTATATCTTATTATATATTCTATGTCATTACACATCATATTATATATAATATAGAGTATATCGTGTATAATTATATATTTATATATATCAAGCTTTCGCCTGTTGAGTCTGGATTTTTGAATCACTATTAGGTAAACTACCTTCATTCCCCATTTCCTGATTATAAAATAATTAATACATATTTTTTCCAGTATATGTAAGGTTTTATTTTTTACATTTAAATCTTTGATTCATTTTGACTTTTTCTGGTATATGGGCTAAAGAATAGACCAATTTTTACTTTTCATTTTGTTATTCATATATTCCATTACCATTCATCAAGAAGTTCATCTTTCCTCTGCTGGTATGAAATGCTATCACATTGCAAATTAAATTTTTGTACGCAAGTGAGTCTATTACTGGTTCTGTTCATAAAGTTTTAATGAAAGAGATTCCAGTTATTTTGCTTTTCTGTTCTTGCAAATGTACTTTAAAATTAACTTGTCTAGCTCCAGAAAGAACACAACGTATTTTTTTTAACTTGGAGTTCCATTATATTTATCTATAACTATGGATAATATGTTCTAATGATGTTTAATGTTCCTTTTGAGAACAAGGCATGACTTTTATTTCTTCAACCCGACTTTTGTGTCCTTCAGGAGTGTTTTATAATTTTCCTCAAACAAAATTTGCATTTTCGTTAGCTTTTCTTTTCTTCTTTTTTTTTATTATAGATTGGGTCTTCTTTCTAATATATCTTTCAGATGCATTTTTGAGTTAATTTTTGTTGATATTCTAAGGAAGAGGTCCAACTTTATTCTTGGCATGGAATATCCAGTTATCTAAGTATCTTTAGTTGGAAAGACAATTCTTTCCCCGACTGAATTGTTCTGGCACCCTTGTCAAAAGTCATTTGACTCTGAATATAACGGTTTATTTCTAAACTCTCAATTCTATTCTTTTGCTCTATATGGCTATCCTTATAGCTTACCTCTACTAAAGCTGTGCTTTACCCATTCCATTTCCACTCACTAGGTTTAAAGGTAAAGAAAAAAAAATTGACGTGCAATCATGTAAATAGGTATCCCAGGAGTCACTGATGTTTCCCAGCAAGATGTATTTGTAATATTGCTGATATCATTTCTAAGCACCCCACTCTTAATTAATTGAATTAGCTGGGCCCATCTAATTATGCTATGCTTGGAGAGGTATACAAAGACTGAAACATTGCATAGATATTTATTATATATTTTTTTAGTGTAAATTAAATATATAAATTTTTTTCTGCAATTTATAGTTCACTAATCCATCTTGAACAACTAGTTCATGGAAGACACAGTGCAGGGGACTCTTTCACTGTCGCAGGAGAAAGCATTTATTGAAGACCCATGGCTCATTTCCTTCCCCAGCCCACCCCCAGACACCTGAGTACCCTCAAATCCCAACACAGTTTCTCCGAAGGCATGTTTCTCAGGGCATTTACAGAGGTTCTAATTAATTCTTTGTAATTGCAAAGCATTTTCTGCCTCTGTTTCTCATCGCTCTCCCAGCCTTGGAAACAAGACGTTCCACCTCTGGAGGCTGCCCTGGTAAAAGCCTGTTAATAAATAATTAAGTCTGGAGTCTCCTGCAGTGGTGAGTCATGACTGGAGAGTGCATGGAAGCCGTCTCCATGGCAACTCACCAACAGGAACTGAACTGCTCTATTTCTCTTTTTGTGTGTGTTTAAAGAGTGGAGGCAAAGGTATAGATGGAAAAGAGACTCGGGAGGTTTTTTTGTATTTTTTTTTTTTCAATTTTGAAAATATGCTGCCATTGAATTTAGAATTCAAGAAAGGCTATGTTTATGGCAAATGAAATGTGGTCTGCAGCTGGAAGCAAAACGTCCTAACACCTCTCTTCCTTATCCCAAGCTCATCATTCAAGATCTGCCCCCGGCTTCCCACCCGCCAGCCCCACCACACTGGGTGTGCGAACCCTTGCCATGGAGCCCTTACCGGGTACTTCTGCTCCCTCTGCCACCGGCTCATGCTCAGCCGTTCTTCACTCACTTCTCTGCTCCGCCCCTATTAACTTGCTCTGCAGTGCAAGCTACCTTCATGCAGCAGGGAAAGAACATGGGTTTTGCAGTAAGGCAGGTCAGAGTTCCATCCCCAGCCTCTTCTCCTCACTAGCTATGTCACGTAGGAAAGTCACTGGCCTCCTCTCCACCTGTTTCCTTGCCCATGCAATGGAAATAATCGTCTCCATGCAGGATTGCAGTGAGCTTAAAGGGGACAACATAAAGTAGGGGCTAAGAGCATAGATTTTTACATCAGATTGTCTGGATTTGAATCTTCTCTGCCTTTTACTCGCTTTCTCTTACAGGGCGAGTTACTTAATTCCTGAATGTCTCAGTTCCTTGTCTGAAAAGATGGTAAAACAATTATAGATAGATTTATTGGAAACGTTAATTAACGGGATGTATGTAAAAGCCTTTGGCAAAGCCTGAGCACTTAATATATGTCCGTTACAATTTTTAAAGGGTGTAACATCAAAGTAGGTATGTGATAAATAAAGCTAATTTAATAATGGTGAGTTATTTTGAGAGACAACAGTAACTTGATGTGCTGCTCTAGCCATGCTTCCTGATTAGGTGGGCTCAGGGGCATGGACACAACAGAGCAAGAGTCACTGAACCCTTGTGGCCTTGCCAAGATTGTCACCTGATTCTGCTTCAGACAGAATCTTTAACTTTCCAGACCAGCTCTGATCCCAGATTGATCCTGTGCATAATCGTGACCCAGGCCAACAGTATCCCAGCATTGAGGCCATTTGTTCTGGATCTTCTCCATGTCCCTCCCTCCTATGCTCTGTTCTGTGTGCCAAGAGGCTGATACTTGAAGACCACATATCTTACACTTGCTTTCAGGAAGCTTCCAGGTGTATGAGACCAATAAGAGAAATACAAGGAGAAGTACACAATTATGTAGTTGGCACAAGGAGGACTAGGGCTGGAACCTAGGGGATTCACTGGGCTCTTCCTTGGTCCTCCAAAGTCTGAAAATAAATAGAAAACTACAGCAACGCAATAAATACTGAATAATTGAGGACTTAGATCCTTCAATCATACTGCCAGGGGGGTCACTCTCAAGTAAAGAATCTTAAGCCGATGGCAGAGGGTGAGGGTAAAAGAATGGATGGGGAAGAGGAAAGCTATGGTAATTAACTTAGGTCTTGTGACTAGCCATAGAAGAGATCACTATAAAACCATGCACATTTTACTATTTTACTTGATTTTTTTCACCTTTTCCTCTTACCTTAAATAAAGAGTTACAGAAGTGGCTGCCGCGGCAGTGTAAATTCCAGATGGATGTGTGATTGAATTGACATCATGCTGTGACAATATGGTAGATGATGAGACTTTTCTCCTCTGTTTTGGGGATGAATGTTTCATTATGGAATGAAAAACAAGAAAAGATGTTGAATGGCAAAAAGAGTAGACCGGGCTGGTTCTCCTCCACTTATTCCACCTCCCCATATCCCAGGAGGACAACCAGCCCAGTCTACCAATCTTCTTTGTCCACCCTGCTCTGTGCCCAGGAAGCTGACTCTTGCAAACTTTCTATGCTGGCTTCAGGTTAGGTTTGATCAATGGAAGGCACCAGCAAGACACTAAAGGGTGAAAGGAGAAATAAGGAGAGGAGGAAGAGCTTGGGCTGCCCCTACCTTGGTCCTTCTGGAGCTCGGTGTCTGTGGCAGATGGTGTGTCCTTCCAGGACTCCAGCTATTGTCAGGACACCTTACTGTGCTATGTCTTGGGATACCTCGCTGTCTCTGTTTGCTCTCTTAACCCTGACGATCCCTCTGTATGTCTTCCCTTCATTGAAATCTTTCAGTTGAACCCAATTCTTCTTCCTACCAAGGCTATAACTGACATGAAACTTATTCCTGGCCCCTGCTCAGGTGCTAGTGCCTTCTATTTCCGTATTGTCTACACATAGTAGGTTCTCCATAGCGGTTTGCTAATATGGAAGGAAATTTTGAAATTAGAGTTACTTAGGATTTTCTCGAAAGAGGTCAGCCAGAGCATGAACATAATTCAGGGTGAACATGACTCTCATTTGCTACTAATATCTATAGATATGCCCTTTTCATCTTTCAATGTCGCCAATTCCAACGATATTTTTAGAAAATCAAGCATAGTCAGAATGGTTCATCCCTGTTAAGAATTACGCAAATATTCTTCCCCAAATTGACTTCACATCTGTGGTTACAACCATAGATAATGGTGAGTGGTGCCTCAGGAAGGAGACTTGGAGATAAGTCTCAAGTAAGAAAAAATTGCCTGTTAATTCTGAAAAGTTTCTAAACCAGAAGTGCTGGAAATAATGTCTCGAGATCCACTGGAATCATTGGCCCCTTAAGCAGTGAGAGTTGCCACCATAGAGCTCCTCTGCTGCATCTTAGATCAACACAGCTGGCTCCTCCCAGGCACCTTCTCTGCAGGCTGTTTGCTCTTACCCCTCCTATGAGAGATTGTTTTTGTAGCCACAGTTAATTTTATGTTCAGCCCTCTAGACATCACTTCCATCTCATTTGTGTCATAATAGTGTCTGCAAATCCTATGAGAGAGAACAACTCAAAAAATAAAATGCAAGAAGATCCCTGCCTTTCATTCTCCAAGAATATTTTATTTTCTGCTTTGGAAAGCAAACTCTTGCCTCATCCTGCCATCTGGACTTTTTAGTTTATGACTTTGGTCTTAGAAACTTATCAAGTCCCTGTGCTCTCTGCTGGGTGGACTTTTAACCCAAGCAATCTGTTTCTTTATTCCACTTGTCTGCAGTCCTGTCTAATGCATTCTCCTGTCTGGGCATTGTCTGTGATTTCTCAGCTCTTCTATTGGCTTTCCATTCTTTTTAGCCACTGTGTATTTTATAAACAGCTTGACTGAAGGGTTTCACTTAAAGCATTGTCGTTTCACCCCAAATGAATGCTTAGAAGCAGCAGATGAAATTTTAGTTCTCCAAAATGCGATGGATGTAAATCAGATTAATTGTGTCACTGACTCTGGGGACATCCAGATTTCTCATCTCCTGCCTAAGTCATTGGAGCATTCACGTTAACTTTTGGTAGGTAATGTGGTTGAGACCAGTCATTCATCATCAATAACTGCACTGAAAACATATTAGGTTGAAAATCTTGACAGGTAGATTGGACTCTGCTTTCCAGGAAAGCAAATTCCAAGAACCCAGAACCTTTCCCTGCTATCCTCTCCCCTCCCCAGAAAGGTTTCCACATGTGAGCATAGAGCATACAAGAGGTTTTTTTTTTTTTTTTTTCTCCTGCCATTACTCCAAGAAAGAAGCAAGACCATGTACCTACAAGGTTCTCTCTTGGACAATATCCAATTTCAAGACAGGAATTTCATGCTAGGCCACCATTTTTCATTTCTCCTAAGGTTTATTGAGCCTACTTCAAAGAAAGGTGGGCGTTATGGTAGTTTTGTGATTAGAAGCAGGGAAAACAAATGTCCATATAAATATTTGTATTCTCATGTTCATAACAGCTTTATTTAGAATAGCCGGGAACTGGAAACACCCACGTGTTCATTGACAGGTGAATGGATAAACAAATTGTGGTTATATCCATATAATGAAATACTATGCAACAATAAAAATGAATGAACTAGAAATCCCACTACTTGGTATTTACCCAAAGGAAAAAAAGACATTCTACAAAAAAGACATCTGCACTAGAACGTTTATAGCGGCACAATTCACAATTACAAAGATGCAGAAACAACCCAAGTGCCCATAAATACATAACTGGATTAATAAAATGTGGTATATGTATACCATAAGGTACTACTCAGCCATAAAAAATGGTGAACAAATACCTCTTGTATTAACCTGGATGGAGCTGGAGACCATGCTTCTAAGTGAAGTATCACAAGGATGGAAAAACAAACACCACATATTCTCACCATTAGATTGGAACTAATGGATCAAAAAAGTGTACCCAGCCATGATAAATTTAACATTCTGTAACTCTAATTAATATGTTGAGATAAATAAGACCCAGGTAATTTCATCTTCTTTATTTGATCCTTAACAATCACACATACTGTTTCTTTATTATATTCTTTTCTATGTGTTCTTAATACAAAACTACTAGATCCACTTCCTGTAACAAATTTTGGCCAATAATTATTTACTTGTTTAAAGAGAGCAAATGTGTTATAGCTAACTGTAGAAATTTTTAAAAAAATGAACTATGGATACGATATGGATGAATTCTAAAGTGATTATTCTAAGTGAGAGAAGCTAGACAAAAAAGGGTCCATACTATGTGACTTTATTTATGTAAAATTCTAGAAAAGGCAAATGACTCTACAGAGTCAGAAAGCAGGTCAATGGTTGTCTGGGGACGGGCTGGTGGAAAAAAGGACAAAGGGCATGGACAAACTTTGGGGGTTGGTGGTTACGTACTCCTTACCTCAAATGTGGTGCTGGTTCCACAGGTATGCCCATATGTCCAAACTTATCAAATTGGACACTTTAAAGAAATTGAGCTTATTGAATGTCAATTATGTCTCAATAAAAAATAAAAATTAAGAAAAAAAAAAAAGAGAGTTCTGGAGTCAGACTGCCTGTGTTCAAATCTTGTTGCCAACGCTCCTGAATTGTGTGATGCTGGCATTTACCCAACTTCTTTATGTCTCTTTTCCTCACTTGTGAAAGGGGAATAATATTAACCTCGCTAATAGGGATTTTTGTGAGTGTTGGATTAGTTGACCATGTGAAGCACTTAAAACAAAGTCTCACACATAGCAAGTCCTCCACAACATTAGTTATTTTCATGTGGATGATGTATCTGGCCCAGTGTCTGGCAATTTACAGACGTCATCTCATTTAACCCCCAAGTAATCCAGTGATGTGCCCATGCCCATCACACAGAACCGAAGACTGATGACTCATGGCACATGGCTAATGACGAGGCCGTAATTACTTTCTGGCCTGTCTGACTCCAAATCCCTCATGTTGTCTCTCCAATAAGCCACAGGTCCGGCCCAGGAGCAGAAGGATTCTTGTAATGCACTCTCTGTGTCTTTGACATACCGTTAGGAAACTGCAGAGTTTCTGAAACTGTGAGTTGCTGATGGGTTCTGCTCAGTGTTTCCTGTTGTGGAAGTTAGGAATTTCTGGGTGGTGCTGGCCAAAGGACTCCCTGGCCTTGGTGTTAGGTACCTTCCACTGAGCTCCCTGCAGGTTTATTGAGTAACTGTGTACTATGTGCACTATCTGCATGCCTTCAAATACGTCATCTCTCTTTCTCTCTCTCTCTCTTTCCATTCTTTCTTGATTTCTTTCCACTCTGTCTTGCTGTCTTGCTTTTCTGCTTTCTTGCTTTCTTTCCTTTTTTTTCTTTTCCTTTCTTTCTTTCTTTCTTTCTTTCTTTCTTTCTTTCTTTCTTTCTTTCTTTCTTTCTCCTTTCTTCTCTCTCTCTCTCTCTCTCTCTCTCTCTCTCTCTCTCTCTCTCTGTCTTTCTAAAATAAATAAGCACACAGGTGAGTACAATTAGCATGAGGCAGGAATCTACAAGAAGTAGGGAGCATGGAGAGCAGATTAGAGCATTTCACATACAACCGTCTGCAGAACATCAACCCTGCCCTCTACATTTTTCTGTCCCAGACCTGCTCGCAGGAGGAGGTAACATGATTAGAGTGGAAAGAGCACCGGACCAAGAAGGAGGGCAGCTAGAGACAGGTTCACATCCTGTCACTTTTCATCCTCCCAACCCTGGACAAGGCACTACATTTCTCTGAGTCTCAGAATTTTCTGTAAAACAGCAATAATAACCCTGCTTTGATCGGCACTTGCCAGTTCCATGCAGCATGTTTGTGTGCTTTGTTGCTTCTATTTCTTATAACAAGGTAAGTATTACTGCATTGGGTAATGGAAACGGAAGTTCAGAGAGGTTAGATGTTTGCCTTTTAAAGCTAGTTCGTGGTGAAACACCGATTAAAACCCAGCACACAGGCCACCTACCTAACAGAAGTGATCTGGGAATCCAGGAAGACATCAAATACAGAGAACGCTTTGTCAGTTGCAAATCCCTATGGAATGGAAAGATCTGGGGAGTCACTGAGAGACATCACAGAGACCACTGGGTTTGCAGCTGGGCTTCTCAACTTCTGGTTCCAGCTGTGTCATCAGATAGCTGGGTGCTTTTGAGCACGTTGTTTAAGTTCTATGGAACTCAGCTTCCTTATTTGTAGAATAAGATAATTTTCCTCTGAGTGATTATTGATTTCTAAAGAATCAAACTATTTTCTTATGGTCCCTTGAACTGCCCCTATCCCACTGAGTTCAATAGATTCTCCTCTAGAAGTGGGTTGGCAAAAAAAGAAGGAAAATAAGCAGGTGAGGGTAGTGGGATGGACACTCAGAGAAAGGATCTCAGAAGATATTAGGCCTGTGTAATAACTCATCAAGGTTCCAAACTTGATTTTTTGTTGTTCATGCTGAATAATCATAATGACTGTGAACACGCTTCACAAGTCTTATTTTTGAGAGCTTTAATCACTCCCATTGCTTTGTTCTAGACCTTCTCGAACTTCCTGAAGTGTGCTCTTTTGGTGAAAGTGGAACAGGCTGAGGATGGTGCTTTGCCCACCCCAAGCTTAGACTCAGGGGTTTGTCTGCAAAACTCTGGGAAGATGGTCTGAGAGGACGATCCAGTTAATATGATTACCATAAATGGACAAATCAAAAACTCAAACCAGACATTTTGTAGCCTAAGTTATTAAATTTGCCCGTTTATCTATATTCCTTAAATGATTTAGATAGTTTCCTAACTAGGTCCCTTTTCAGAGGTCTTCATTTCTCAGGGTGAGAGAAGGAAGGGATCCAGCACTTCCTGGACTTACTCAAAGGCATTTCAATACTAGCAGAATATTACCATTTCGGTATTGTTGTCGAACTGGTGTCCACAGACCATGGCCCCCAGGACAAACCAGTCCACTACCTGATTTTGTGAGTAAAGTTTTATAGGAACACACTCTGGTTTGTATATTGTCTACAGCGGCTTTCACACTGTGAAGACAGAGTTGATTAGTTGCAGCAGAGACCATATGGCCTGCAAGCCTATGATATTTACTAACTGGCCCTTTGCAGGAGAAAATTGCCAACCCAGTCCTGGAGGATTAGGGGACTCATTCTGGTGGTCAGCTTTAATGCAAGCACTAAAGGTTTAAAGAGTTGCCAAAATACAGATGGCTTCCTTCTTATTCTTTCACTTAGCCCAGGACACATTTTTTTAATCAATCTGGAGAAAGTGAACTCCAGATGTATAATGAAATTACCTTGAACCCAGCCAAAATAATTGATCACCTGAGATCCCTGCAACACTGCTCTGTATTTGCCAAGTGTGTTTGCCTCTAGGGCCATTAAATTCTCATCAAAACTCTATCAAATAACAGGAAGATATTTTTAATTTTATTCACTTTTTGCAAATGAGATTAAGTGAGGATCAGAGACGGTGACAACAGTTACAATAGTATTCCGTTAACATTTAATGGGGACATTTTCACACCAGAGGGCTTTAACCTACTGTTTCATTCAATCCTCACAACATTATACGGTAAGAATTGTTGTGCCCATTAGGCAGATGAATAATCTGAGGATTTAAATAAATCGAAAGAATTGCTGAAAGCCTGATAACTATAAAATGAACACATTTGTACTAAGTCAGCAAGCCAAGCACTGATTTTCTTTCATTTATTTATTTATTTTTGGAGATGAAGGCTCACTATGTTGCCCCAGCTGGAGTGCGGTTGCTATTCACAGGCAGTCATGGCACACTGCAGCCTCAAGCTCCTGCCCTTGTGCAATCCTTGCACCTCAGCCTCCTGAGTAGCTAGGACTACAGGCTCGAGCCACTGCTCCAGGCCAGGCACTAAATTTATGGTTTGGTTTTAGATGGAAAGACCTGAGATGCTTATTTTTGCCCTCACACATGCAGAATTTAAGAAAGAACCAGAATGCAAATGGCTTTTGAAGCCACACCTGACACACTGCTGCGTACCTCTCAGGTGCCCATCTGGAGAGCCAGGGTACATGCTAGGCTGAAATCACAAGAAACTGACATTGGGTAGTGCTCAAAGATCTATCCGGGGGCTTCAGGTCCCCACTTACCTTCTCCCAAACTCCTTCGTGTGGCTACGGAAGATAACTCTATACATGCAGGATTATAGGAAGGGAAGAATAGCAGGCTTAATGGTAGGCAATTGGTAATGGCCTACAGGCCCCTATGGAAGACCTCACAGCACTGAGCAATTTATTTATTGTGGGTGACACCTTCATGGCCAGGGAGCATAAGCAGTAGGCACCGTTGTGTTGTCAGGAGAAGCCACTTACTCTCCCCTGTGGGTAACCCTCTCATACTCATCGTGAGGAGAAATCGGTCAACAGGCTGGAGAATCCTTCATTCCTTAAGGTCATGGTCATGTAACTTGCAAAACATAAAAGAAGTATTAGAACCAAAACATTTTTGACATCATCACAAATGTGATCTGGGCAAGGGGCTAAGCAAGGGTTGACAAAGCCTGGGGCGAAAGTGGACCTACGCAGCTGCAGGACAGAACAGACTAAGCTGTCTGATGTTTTTAAAATGGTATGAAAAGGACAGGGCTAAATCAAAGTTCATTATGACATTGTCAGGATGAACAGGCTTTGAAGAGTCATTATGAGATATCAGGAAACTGAACACTGTAAGGAAAAACAAATGTAAGGTTTTGATTATTCCAGTGACTTCTTTTAATTTACTTGATAAGGTAGAAATTTGCCCTTGTCCACAGGCAGCCCCAGACCCAATAGAAACCCCTGACTGAATGGAGACGAAGGTGGATTCTGACACTAAAGAGATGTCCTTTGTCCTTGAGAGGAAGCATGATGCAGAAGTGTGACAAGTGATTAGTTAAAAACTCTGATGGGAGTGAGATACAGCTAAGACAAAGAACCATTCAAGCATACTACATAGGAACCATAATCCCCTGGTGTGTTAATCTCAGTTTAAAAAAATTTTCTTGCTTACGCATTATCAGTGGCACAGCTTTTAGCCTTAGGGGATGCATAAAGAATGATGCTCCATGCCCCCCTTGGGACAAGAAAACAAGTGTGGCCTTTCCATCTCTATTTTCCTAAAAATGCCCTACTTCTTATTTCAGGATCCCTGAATATTTTTCTAATGGCTTGTTTCTCCGAGAATGCATGATTTGCATTTTTCCAAACTGTATTTTTCTTCTTCCTATTTCCTTACCATGTTTCTAAACCCTCCACATTCACCCTGGCAACCAAATCAGCATCCTTGTCAAATTTAATTAATACACTGCGTGCTTCCCCTTCCACATCATTAGAAAAGATGCTGAATAAGACAGGGTCCATGTCACCATCTTTCCAAAAGCCTGTCATTTCTAGTACCTTCGCTTTGCATGCAGCCAGCCAGCTCTCAGATGCTGCAGTCGCTCACCTCCAAGACAATTTAAATGCCCTGATGGGCTATCATTTTATGAAGTGCTCTTTGCAATGTGTTAATAAAGTCAAGACCAGGGACATTCACTGTATTCTATTTGTCCTCTTGTTTTCTAATTAAAGCCAATAATGAAGTTTAAATTTGTCTGGCAAGATTTCCTTCATTATTAGTGTGACAATTAGGTTTATATTTCTTGTCTTCTCAATTAGACATGTACACACACACACACACACAAACACACACTTCTTATAACCTGGACATTTTTTAATTTGCTGTTATGAAAATTAAGTTCACCTTTGAGCCTGCTAATTATAGATCATATTCTGGTAGAATCATCCAGGAGTCCAGTGACTAATGTCTTACTTCTGCAATTCCAAGGGCAGTCAAAGCAGGCCTCAGCCCGTGTGTCAGAGACTGGCTCTGGGCTGGGTTTTATGGGACTGGTGTAGGGGTGGAGGATTCCTACTGGATACAACCCCAGTTGCCAAGAACGATCCAAAGTCCACTGTGGAAAGCTGAGGTTTAAACAAAAGAGTAAAGCCAATCCAACTGTCAAGTCCAGTAACCAGAAGCAAGAATCAAAGAAGGCTGTACAGAGGCAAAATGGTGACTAGAAATCCAAATAAGAGACCAGGAGTGCTGAGTGGGGCTATTGAAATGATTTCCGTAAGCCCTGGGACAGGACATGAACTTATTTTGAAAGATTCTGACTTATCAGTAGCTGGAGCTTGCTGATGAAATTTAAGGGTGGGTAGAGACCGTCAATCATCACCACTATTGTCACCAAACCGGGAGGCAACAATTTTTATCATAGAATGTGAGAAGTTAGAAAAAGAGGGGCTCTTGAGATAGTCAGTGTCTCCTTTGGGTTCCGGTCCTCCTGCATGCCACAGACTTCATCCTGCATTCACAAGGAGCAGGTTCCAGAGGGAGAGCATGACACCGGGATGTTCCGAGAAACCTGGCGCAACTGAAGCACCGAAGGGCGGTCCCAACTGATGGAGCATTGTAAATCTACCGTCGAGACTCACTATTCTGCCTACTCAAAACACCTCTGAAAGAGAAAGTGCTAAAGAGAGAGCCAAACCACCAGGATTTGAACCATCCCTGGAAGAAACGGAACATTGTTATTTAACACCGTTTATGTTCCAGGCATTGAATGAGAAGCTTTGCATATCTTAATTAATTTCACCTTGCACAAGGGAGTATTTTCAATTATCTGCATTTTATTAAAGGGGAAATAGAGTCACAGTGAGATTAAAATTTGTCTCTGTGCTGATTTAATGGCAGATCCAGTCTATCTGCATTTCTCTACTCCAGCACTTCTGCAAAGCTGCTCCCTCCTGCACCAGTGCCCGCCCAAAGTCCCTTTTTATTATTGTCAAAATGCCCTATGGTCTAGGGTAAACTGGTGCTACACTGGAGATGAGAGGGATGGAGAAACTGAGGCAGAACAGGAGGACAGACCAATCTTATAGGAGCCAGTTGAGAAAAGTACCAACCGAAAGCTCTGCCACCCCCACGTGCCTCAGCTTGGAGTCTGAGTGACAGCTATGCCTAATTCACCCTTACTGATGAGATTTAGAATGCAGAAGGAAGAGGCCACCTTTCAGTATCTGAAACAAAAAGCCAAATTCTCTCTTCTGTGAGCAAAAAAAAGCCGTGTAAGGTGCAGTGTCAGGGAGCAAAGCAGACAGCTGAGTTTCTGTAGGGCTCGAAGTGTGGAGTTCTGGACTGGGGGACTTCAAGAAGCAGCAATGTACAGGGATTGGTTGAACTTCAGCTGCAGAAGGTTGAGGCTGGCTCTGATTGGCTGACTTTCAGAAAGATGTCACTGGAGTGAGGATGTTGCCAACTGGCTGATTTCAGAGACATGTGATTGTCGCTGATTGGGTAGCCTCCGGAAGTTGGATTACTTGAGCTAGTTGCCACTCATCAATGAAACACATTTAAGACCAGTTCTGGCAAAGATGTGGAATCAACCCAAGTGCCCATCAATTCATGAGTGGATTAGTAAAATGTGGTGTATGTATACCATGGAGTACTACTTTGCCATAAAAGAGGATGAATTAATGCCTTTTGCAGCAATTTGGAAGGAATTGAATACCATTATCCTAAGCAAAATATCTTAAGAATGGAAAAACAAAATGCACAGAGGGAAGTAAAAGTCATAGGAAATCAAGCAGAGGGGAGGAGGCAAAAGGGGAGGGGCAAAAACCCACCTAATGGGTACAACGAACACTATTCAGGTGACAGGCACACTTATAGCCCTGACTCAAGCCATGTAACGAGAATATTTATACCCTCTTAACATTTTGAAATAAAAAAAAATTAAAATCAGTTCTTATGGTTACTCTTGTCTTGGTCACAGAATGGACTTTTCCTAAGAGGACATAAACTTTTATTCTCTAAAATTGATTAGAACGTGCTGCTCTAAGATCCACTAGTTAGGAGGTACGGTGGGGCATTTGGAGCCTTTATTGATGTTTCCTGGGTTGGGGCTACAACTAAGAAGGTATTTTTAGATGTACAGTATGCACAAATGGTCATCTCTAATGAGTATTTCCCATGAGATAATTATTAAACTATGCAATTGATCGTTCCAGTTGAGTATTTCTAAAAACTCAAGAAAAAAAATCCAGTTGAATCCGCTTGCTTCTTTAAAGTCTTACTCTCTATTCATACTTATTTTCTTTAAACACTCAGGACTCTTCACTGTTGCTGTGCTTAGCTGTTTCAGTAAAGTGGTCTGTTTTGGTTATAAAAGGAGATTATCGTGTGAGAAAGCCTGCTAATGCCTGCCAGTTAGCACGCCTGGGGCGGAATCCTAGCTGTGTGGATTATGAAGTCATAACCAAACCTCCGTCAGTCACCTGATGGCTGCGTGCACTAAATTACCTCGGTGGAATTAAAAACTCTCATGAGTGTGCTACTGTCGTCACTAAGCTAAACCTCCATTATGACTGCACCATCACGGCATCCTCCTCCATCCAGTAAGCTTTGCCCACCCTCTTGCTCCCCATTCCCCTCAAATAAGAGAATAACCATTTATGAGTGATATCGATTTTCTAGATTGTGGGTAGTAAAGATAAATTTCCCTGGTGTACATTTGGTTTTGGCCACTTCTGCACAGCACTTAAACAACTGGCTTATATTCCTTTAATTCAGTGAAAAACACAGATCAGACCTACTAGCATAGAATCGTGTGCATCACATAAACAGTTTATTTCTTTTGCATTTTATTTTATTTTTAACTTTTCAGCTGGCTGCTTCTGTGTTAATGAAAAGACACAAACTTTTATTCATCATTTGTTCCAAGCGAGTTACAGTCTTTGAGACTATCAGATCAACTCCAACAATCTGACCGTTTTTTCAGGCAATTCAGTTATTGCTGCCAGGAGGCCAGCCAGGTGCTAAACTGTCTGGTAACCATTCATCTCTGTTCAGTCACCAGGATGATGCCATTAAGATTGCCTGGGCTGTTTGCGTAAAATATTACCATGCATTTGCAATGTGATGATGAGATGCTGGATAACATGGCCCTCTCCCTCAGTTTCTCCTCATGCACAATTGTGATGTGAATCTCAGGGCTGTAAGAGACATTCATAAATGAATTTATACCAAGCACTTGTCTTAGTCTGTTTGGGCTGCTATGACAAAAATACCTTAGACTGGGTAATTGCTAAACAACATAAATTTATTACTTATGGTTTTGGAGGCTGGCAAGTCCAAAAACAAGGCACCAGCAGATTCTGTGTCTGGTGAGGACTCACTCTCTGCTTCAGAGATGGTGCCTGCCACCTGTGTCCTCATGAGGACGAAAAGGCGAACAAACTTGCTGAAGCCTCTTTTATAAGGCATCAGTCCTTTTCCTGAGGGTGGAGCTCTTATGACCTAATCACCCCCTGCCTGTTAGTACTATCACACTGAGGATTAGGCTTTCACATATAAATCTGATAGAGACACAAATATTTAACCCATAGTAGCACTTTATGAATTAAAAAGAAAAAGAAAAAGAAAAACTCTGTAAAGATTGAAAACAGCCTCCCAGCTTGTCTTTATCTATCTTGATCTTCTTGGCGAGGAGTCCTCCTCTCTGTGGCGAGCTCCTCCCCTGGTTCTCTTAATCCCAGCAGTTCTATCCTCCTTTGCCTCCCTTGTCCATGTCTTTGGCCCTCGATTTCTCTGGCTCTTGTTGTCTCTTTTCCCCTGGCTCATTTCTCTCTGCCTGTAATTGTTCTCGAAACTCCCATACTTACCATCCTTCCCTCTGCTTCTCTCCTTCCCTTTGTTATCTCCTAGTCACACTCTACACACCTGGTTTCTGTATCCATCACCCTCCTGGATCCCATCAATAAAATTCCAAGTCCCAAGTCCATAGACACTTGCCAAGCTGGGACTTGCCTGACTCCATTCATGTTAGTATTTGGCCAGGCTCTGCTCCCAGCTTCTCTTCCCTTAGCTTCTATAACACTCCCTTCAGTTCTTCTTGCCTCTCTGCCTCTCCTCTCCCAGGCTCTTCTAGTTCCTCCACTGGCGCTAAATATGTACGTCCTGGTATCTCATGCTCAAAAGTCTTCTCTTCTCATTACACATCTTGTCTGCTCTGTGGCTTGAAGTGACCCTTTGTCACTGATGATTCCCAAACCTGTGGCTCGAATGTAACCTTTTCCTCGAGCAATAAACCCACAGGTCCACCTGGCTGCTAGACACTGTTAGATGCATATCCAGAAAGCACAATGATTTCAAAATGTGTGAAATTAAACCTAGATTCCCAACTATCCTCCAAAGTCAAGTTTTCCTACTGTATTTTCTCCTTTTAATAATGGCACCATGATTCACCCAGTCACCAGGTTAGAAATGTCACAGATATATGATGTCTTCTTCTGGCTTAAAATCCCAAAGTCATTATTTGCCACCATGTCCAGTGACTTTTCCTCAGAAATAGCTCTCTATTTTGACAGCTATCACCTGGATTCAGGCATCTCATCATCATGGACCCTAGTGTCCATGATGTCCATGATGACCCTAGTGTTAATCTTCTAACCGGAGACCCTAACCTCAGGGTCTCTCCTCTCAGTCCCACCACATTGAGTTAAACCTTGTCACTGCCCTGCTTAAAATTCTTCAGTGGCTTCTCATTTCCTACTTCGGGAGGTTATAAGCTATTTTTAGCAGTGTGACCTTTCTCTTCAAATATATTCTTACATAGAACTCCATTGTGTGAAGCAGGTATACTCTGTGCTGCTCTGGATTAGGTGGACCTGGAGGGACCAGGATCCTTCCCCGCTCAGCCACTCTCTCACTGCCAGATGGCACCCTGGGAAGCACTTCTGTAATGAAGGACTGATTGAAAAACGTTGGTGGAACAAAGTCCAAATGACACAGATTAGCATATCAGGAGATTGAGGTGGAATGACTACGGCTACTGCTGTGACTATCATTGTCATCTTAGCAGCAGGCACTAGAATTTTGCTTGCAGAGGACACTGGCTTTGAGAAAATAGAGAATTGCCTTCTCACCCAGGACTTAGAGCTGTGAGGTCCTAGGTGAAAAGGTACAGTTCACAAGGCTTAGGCCTTAGCTCTTGCCATGTTTTCAGAGCGGGCAATGAATCTTGCCTGCCTGAAAAATGGGGAAGGGTTTCTCTGTTTCTTTGACTAGGGAGAGGGCTGATGAGAAAAGAGAGGTCAGATAAGAGAGAAGGAGAGAGAAGTCAGAGGAGAATATGAAAGGCGATGTAGTAAGAGAACAAATATTTTTAAAAATAAAATCCTGGTGGCAGTGTATGAAAAGGAAGCTCAGAGAATAGCGGTATGCAATATGATATTTTTAAGGATTTGGGGGTTTTGTTTGCTATGTTTTGCTATGGAGCACGTGATAGAAACCCTCCCCATATCCCTCAGGGTTGAGTAAAATCCACTTTGCAAGGACTTCGTGTGAGTGTGTTATCTTTGGAAAGTGTATAGAGCTGAGTTTTGCATCCAGACCAATTGAGGGTAAAAGAAACAGTGTATGCAGATACAGGAAGTGTTGGTACAGTGAGCCTAGGAGAGTGTAAGCCCAGACACTTGCAGAAAATGTAGAGAAGGACAAGGTGTGTCCCAAGCAGCGGTTTGAGGGATTCCTCAAATGGACAAATCTCTAGGACCCAGGAAGACCCAGTTGAAAATGATTGATGTGTGAGTTTTTAATTTATTAAGCATAGTTGGAATATGTCAGTGATGAAACTAAGTTGACACTCTAAAGACTAGTTCTGAAAGAACAAGGTACCACAGGATGCCCAGGGTTCCTTAAGTTGCAAGGGAGACAAAACTCATTCAGAACTAGCTCCCGATAAAAGTTCATCATGAAGATACGCTTGTTAAAATGAAAGCAAGAAAGTAGAGTCAGGGTCTTACAGGTACTGAAAAGTTTTCAAGTAGAAACTCTCCTAGCCACGTGGATTCTAGATGCTGCTTCTTTTCAAATGTCTCTTCTAACTTTCTGCACATTAGCTTTCTCTCTTTTCTTATCACTGTTCTTTTAATTGAAAATAATTACCAGTCCCAAGTCCCCATGACCTTTTGGATTCATGTAGCCACAACCCTTGGACTTACTTGCTGTCTATGCCATTTAATTCAAATTTGATAGAGGGAGATATCACAGTCTTGGTTGACAGTGGAGTCCACCCTTAAGCTAATTCACTATGGCCAAGATAATGGGGTCACTTTATAAACAAGGTCACTTTGGACAATAACAAGATTTTGTGGTAGGTAAAGTGAGCAAGAAAGCAATGATCTACCTGTGAAATATAATATCACATACTTCACCTTTCTTGGCTATTTTGGCTTAGCTAGAAATCTGCCTGTGGATGAATACTGAGAAGACGGCAATTTGGCTTTTCTTAGTTTGGTAGCACATAGAGAAACTGGAGACGGAGGCTTCAGCTATAAGTGGAAAGTCTGTTTCACTTATAACAGTAACTTTGGGGGACACAAGGATTTCATAACTGAATCTCAAATCCTATGACAGTTTTCCCACTGAGAATTTGTGTCATTGACATCACTCTCTGCAATGCAAGCACATCGTCTTTTTACATAATAGATGTACTCTTTAAAGGTAGTGTGTGAATAAAATTTTTATATTTGAGAGACAGTTCTAATCTGTTTGTTCACCTATACAATGGGGGAAATAAAATTCTATTTCAAACTCCCCAGGGAAGCATTATTTTATTTCAAGAGCCATTCTGTGAATTTTCTCTGTGGTTTGAATACTGGTCCACTAATTGATCTGTTCTGCAAATGTTGATTTTTATCTATGAGACTTTCTTGAATCTACCTTAGAAAGTCAAACAGTAGGTTCGGGGAGATTCTAAGTGCTAGAAAAGTAAAAGCAGTTATAAATGGAATGTGAAACCCAGAACTCTTAAGTTCTTCTCGACAATTTAAGCAAATTACATCCATTCAGGGATGATGATCAGTGATCCAAAGTAACTAAGTTCTTTTTTTCCCCCAAGTTCTTTGCATTTTAATAGTCTCTGCCTTTGTAAGTAACAAGAAAGACTCTGTTAAGAACCCATTTCAAATCTGTTTAAAAGCTCTGCTCTTCACCTTTGAAGGAATGGAGCTCATGAAGGTAAGTAAACAAATTGTGGATGGCATGCCACATTCATTTGGAAAACATGCTGATTACTCAGCAAAATGGCATTCAGCACCACAAAGAAGCCAAGAGCTGAGCTGCTGCATCAAATCCGCAATGGAATCCAATATGCCCACCTGTGGGATGCCTGGAGATAACCGGTAATTGTGTCCAAAAATGCAATTACCAGAAGGGAAGAAAAAAGATTTACTCTCTTTCATGAGGAATGGAGTCATGAAAAGGGTCTTTCATCATGGATCAAGGACACTTGAAGCGGAGTTTATCCTGTCTTGATGCCCATTAATGGCCTGATCCTCCCCATTGTGTCCTTGCTGGGTGCAAGATGGCTTTATCATTTGCATCTAGAATAGCATCACACTCCCCTCTCCCAGGCAATCACCGGGCCTGTTGTACTCACACTAAGGTAGAGCTACTATAAATAATAGGACCAATACTCATTTTTTCAAAGGGTGAGCTTTTCAGAATTCTTTTCTCTGCATAGCACATTAAGAAGTTATGGTAATGACAGAAATAACCTGAATGAATGAGAAGCAGTAATTGAGCACCACCAAAGTACTTTGAACTTGAAGAGAGAGGAGTACACAGTGTTGAGCACTTTGTTGGATACCTTCACACCTTTGCAGATAGGTGGAAAATATTGTCCCTGATTTATTGATCAGGAAAGGGAAACTAACTAGGTTTACAATGCCTAAATCATCCCATAAAGGTAGTCATCAACCAGTTGATGTCTCTGCATAACTCTGACATGGTTTAATTGGCTCAATCTTCCCCATTGGTTCTCCGATATTTAGAATAGCAAAGGTACTGAGACTATTCTTCATGAAGTAAACTGAGGAAATTTCCTTCAGGACAAAGTACACAGTAACTTTGAAGAATGACGAGATTCTATTCCCTTCATCTCCAGAGTGGAGGCACTTGAGGTCATCATCAGCAGGTGCCTCCTACCTTCCCGTCCCATCCCAGCACCCTCAGGACAGAAGACAACGATGACTTGGTCAAAAATACCTTAGACAGATTCCAGAAAAGACAGTGTCTCAGTAGCTAAGGAAATATTTGGCAGAAACATCAACTGAAAGGACTCCATGGCACATATAAAACTCACAAAGGCAAGGCGGCCAGTATAGATTAAGATGAAATAAGACACACTCGAGAGAAGCACAATCTGACTTCTCTTCCGCCAAATCTGTGTGACTTTGGGCAAATCACCTCCCTGCTCTGGATGTAAAATGTTTTAAGAATAACTGCAGATTTACCTCTTCAATCCTTATTCCAGGTTCTGGATCTGGGAGGAAATGAAATCTAAGTTGTTGGTGAGGTTGGGAGAACTGGGGGAAATATCCCACCACCAACTGTCAACTGGTTGATTCCAAGAAGGTGATAAAAACATCTACCACTTGTAAATATAGAAGCACCCATTACCTACCAAAGGGAGACCGTTTGCAATCATGTATGTATTAATTAGGCATTATGTATTTATTTATATGTGGATGTGGATTTAATAAGTAATTTAGCAGCAGATTGCTGCAGAATTGTATCCCTTTAATGACCAGCAGACCTCCGAAAAGGACTCAAAATCTGTATTTCTCCCCTCCTTTCCTGGCAGGTCTCAGAGGGTCAAGGTTTTGTGTTGCCCTAGCAACAGCTGATAGCATCACTAGCACCTGAAGCCGCCCAGGGGGCTGCAGGCTCTGCAGCACTGTAAGTGGTTAGGATGTTAGCCCAGTTGCTGGGGAAACGCACAACCTTGTATCAGGCAGGTGGATAACCGTGGAGTCGATTTCCAACCATTTTTGCCTTTAACAGTCTACACTGGCAAATGAATTCACCGCTGCATAAATTCTGTGAACAATTTGGGATCTTAAAGACTTCTAGTCATGTGTTCCCTTTTTAAAAAGCTCTTAAAAGTTCACCTTTACTACCCGAAATATAGTGCTTCTGTGAGAAAAAATAAAAATAGGTTTATTATTGCTCTATTTTAAATGAAATTGCCACCCACACTAAAATACGCCAGAGTAACTCTTCCCCAGAGTGTCTGCCCCCCTAATCAAGCCTGCAGATTTTTTGGGGTTGCTCAATGCTGTATCTACAGGAAAAAAAGAAGAAGAAAAAGAAAAAGAAAATGTCTTAAGATAATATTGGATCTTTAAAAGTAGATTCATAAAAGCGGAGAAGTCCTGCTCGCTGTTTGAGTCATCCTTGATCGGCTCTCTTTTAAAATGCACCCTCTGTCTTTCTCATGACCAAGGGCTTTAAAATTCAAATGTTCATGAGCACCAGCTTTATTAAAATTAGGGCTTGGGGAAATGGCTCGGAAAAGGGAGAAAAGAATATTACCCAACCATTTAAAAGATGCTAATTAATGAAATTTTAAAGCCCAGAGAGGGCATTTGATATAGCAAGGGTTTCTCTACCAAGGAAGAATGGAACTCATCTAAAAACAAACAACAAAAAAAAAACAAAACAAAAAAAACCCTCAGAATAAAATAAAATTGAAGTATATTAACCCAAATCTTCCCCCAGGAGCTGGAGGGGCCTCGGGAGTTCTGCTGTATTGCAAGAACTCGAGCTTGCCTGCCTGTGAACTGAACACATTAACATTTTCTGGTTCAACTCCATGCCGGCCTGTTAGCCATCGGGGACCTGCCTTGAGCGTGCGATGGATGGCATTTCACCCACTCAGTTTAACCCACTGCTTGTTCTCAGCCTGGCACATACTCAGCCCTGGTCAAAATGGGGAATGGGAGGGGCGAGGCCACCCAGGTGGATGGCTCCATTGGCTCCCTCTCTCTTGATCAGAAGCTTCTTTCACTTTTAATTACGAAGAGGAGAACACATCCTCCTCTCCCCATTCTCCACCTCTCTCACCTCGTCCATCCACAGCAGCTTAGAATTTGGAGCTTGGAGCAATGTTTTCCCCCCACCAGTTAAACATCGGAGATCTTTTCAGAGCACCTGTACTTAAGCTTGTATCAACCTGACGACCGTTTCCCCACACTCAACAGAGTAAGTTACATTTGATTTTATCTTTTTATTACTGCCCATTGTGGGAGCCTTGTCCTGTATTCTATAAGAATTTCTCTCTCCTCTCTCCAGATTCCTTGGTACAGAAATAAATAAATAATCCTGCCTCTGTCACGGAAAATCATTTTCTCCTGATAATGATTCCCTAATACTGTGATATCAGTCAGATGCCATTTGTGGTCTAAGGAAAGTGCTGGGACTGGAGGAGGGATTCGTGGGTGAAGAGAAGGGGTTGATGCACTGGGCTCAGGCTGGGGAAGGGCCGGTAGGCTGGCAGTCAATGCCAGGACTTTGAAAGTAGGTTTTAGAAGAGCCTCTATGATAAACCTGCTGCTCTGTAAATACCCAGATGCCCTCCTTCTCACCCTCCACTCCCCAGGACCAGGGTCAGACTCTACATGCTGTAGCTCTGCAAATCTAAGGGTAGCATGAGGGGAAGAAGTGCCTCCATGCCTTTGCATGCACTGTGCTGTCTTCTAGAATGTTCTTCCTCATCTTTCCCACTCATCTGTTCTTTGGTGATAATAACAAAAGAAAAGAACATTAAAATTAAAAATAGCTAAGGTTACTTTGTGGCAGGCACCTTGCTTAGTGCTTTATATAGCTCATTCATGTTCGCCACAATCCTATGAAGTAGATATTCTATTTCCTGCTTTTCAGATGAGGAGTCTGGGTCTTGGAGAGGTTGAATTACTGGCACAAGGGCATGCAGGTTAGGAGCAGTGGAGAAAGGATTTATCCATTCAAAGCCTCCGTTCTTAGAAACCATAATAGATGCAGTTCATAGGTTGCCGCTTTTAGGAAGCCTCCTGCCTCAACCAGAGAAAACGTACCCACTTCCTCTCCCCGGTATTTGGATATTTTATGTAAACTTCTCTTTGAGTATTTATTATATGGGGTTGCAATTAGTCAAAATATTTTAAATATTTTTTTTCTCCACTCGAATGTTTGCTGCGTGGAGGCAGGGGCTGTGTCTGATAGTTTTTGCAGTCTCAGCATTAAAATTACCTGACACACAGGAGTTGCTCAGTAAATGTTTGCCAAAAGGAGGAATATTTAATCAAATGAATAAATAGTGGGCCAAAACAGCACGGCCCTTAGTCCCTTTAGATGTGGAGACCTGGATCCTTCCTTTTCAATCAACTGAGATGAGGATATAGCACTTTCCTTTCAGTGAGTGGTTCCAGCATGTGAGCCAAAGTCTGAGACAGGGAGAGTCCAGGTGAGCTGGCTGCAGGCTGACACATCCACACCCAATCCAATACCTACCTGCACCTAGGTGGGCTGGGTGGACACTGCATTCATAGGGCTGCGACTGTGTCAGCAGAAGAGCAATAGGATCTTAAAGGCCTGGCCTCTCAGGCCCCCAGCCTGCCTAGGAGGGGCTCAGCAAAGGCCAAAGTATCACAGTGCAGAAGACAGACCAACACTCCATGGCAGGGTGACACGCCCTACACTGTGCTGCAGAGGCCTTCTCTAAGAAGAGAAAGAAAGACATCTGAATCTTAAATCCTTTTCTACTTTGTCCTGAAAACCAAATGTGAGAGGTGGCAGCAGAGGGCCCCCGGGCAGGTGGGGAGCAGGGCAGCCTGCATCCTCAGGTCAGAGGCACACGGGCAGGAGGAGCTCGTGCCTGCAGTCTGTTGTCTGAACAAGGCGGGTGTGGAGGACTGGCCACCACTGGGACAATTCCCTGGCTGCTAAAGATCATGGGGTAAGGCCTCTGTTGGTTAAAGGAACATTTATTTACAGTTTTCTCTTAGGCTTGTATTGTCTTTGTCTCTCACTTTTCCTTGAAGGTAAAAGGGGAAGCCCCGAGCATGTTGTATCACTTTATCTGAAAGTCCATATTGTTAACCAAAAGGGTGACTTGACACCAACCTTCTCACAGGGCATGGATTGTAAAGGTCTTTGCAACAAAAGGGAGGTTTTGCATCCCTTGTGCTGGGAACTCCAGATCCGGGAACCCTTGGCAAAGCTGTGATCCCCTCCTTCCATAGCATCACACCAAAGCCAACTTGTCCACAGCTGCCTCCTGCAGAGGCTGGATAAGGTCACAGCAAAGTCAAAGAAGGTGAGAGCTCAGAAGGCAATTGGAAGTGATCTGATCCAACTCCCTTGTTTCACGAGGCCCAGAGAAAATGTCAGAGTTGCATTTCCAGGAACTCAGCAAGTGTGTACTTAGAGGACCAGCAGAGAGGGCACTGCACAAATAAATTAATGATAAAAGCAAAATAGACAAATTCAGCCACAGCGAGCTTATCCAGAATCTGATAATAAGAGGAAACTTAGAAATAAGTTATTTTTACATTCATGCAAGTTTTGTGTTTAGATACTTTTAATTGCACGTGGAAGGAAGGTTGCTGGAACACACTATTTTGACACTTTGGATGTCTAAAGGTGTTTACTGGGCTGCGAAGAGTGTTATCATATTCCCGCAGAATTAGATTCAAGCCAGAGAAGCCAGAGTGAAGGCGGGTTATTTCTGAAAGGAGATGACTCTTCAGAGAAGTAGAGCTCTTCAAGATTATACAGGAACAACCTGAGAATGAATATGTCTCAAAATAACACATACTCTGAGTTCTTGGGCTAAAATGTCTACTTTGTCACTTACCACCTGAGACTCTTTGAGCAAGTTATTTAACCTCTCTGATCTCTGGTGCAATATCTGAATACTGTAAAAAGAAAAAAAAAGTGCACTATGTATTTGTTGTGAAATGAAATAAATTAGAAAATATCTTAAAAAATAATATTTAAGCTATAACAAGGCATAAACATATTAAGCCATATGAGGAAAAGGAAGCAAGGAGAAAAGCAAAGGGCAGTAAGGAGGAATTTGTCTTCATCTGATAGTGCATATGGTAGATCCCTCCAGCCCGAGGGACTATGGGAAGATGAATTGCAGAAGTCAGGTGGAATACGTTTACTGTAATCAGTGATAGATTTAATTATGTAAACATCATTGTATTTGTGCATAAGTGCAATATAACTACACTGTAATTATCCTATTGGGCAATGTCAAAGCCAACCCAAAGGCTGTCATTGTCTTTGATGTTTAGAGCAGTCAGATTTCACCTTTACGAAAATGTTTCAGGAAAAAGGGTGATTCTGGGGTCTGCACTGAAGTGTGATTTTTTTTTTTTTGCCTTTTTAAAATTTCAGCACATTATGGGGGTACAAATGTTTAGGTTACGTTCATTACCTTTCCCCCACTTCCCCACCGGAGACAGAGCTTCAAGAGTGTCCATACCCCAGATGGTGCGCATAACACTCATTATTATACATCCATAATGAAGTGTGATTTAGACACCTGGTTGGCCTTCCTCCTAACTATGGGATTCCATAAGGGAAGATGGATGGATGGGTGATGGATGGATGGACAGAAGGATAGATAGATAGATAAAGAGTGTCATCTAGTACCCAGCCAGCCTCACTTGCGTTAGTGCTTTTAGTAGAAGGGGTTCATATTTTAAAAAGTGCAAGATTCTCTTTGTGCATTATCTCCTTTATCCTCACCACCAACCTGAGAAGCAGATGTCATTATCTTTACCATACAAAGACCAAAGCGACACCCAAGGACGGTTAAACAGCTTGTCCAAATAAGCCATTAGCAAGGTTAAGATTTGCATATAGGTCTGCAGGACTCCAAAGTCTAAAACCTTCCACTAAATAATACTACTTCATAATCATCTAAAAATGGGTAAAGAGGTAGGCTTTGCAAATTGAGTTAACATTTTTCATGTTCTGAAAGTGCTTAGCAGGAAAACTAGGTGTTTGGGGAAGAAGAAGAAAAACAATGGTTGTCCGGGACAGTCTCCATTTGTACTAATCATCCTGGAAGAACTATTAATAATGTCCATTTTCAGTATAAAATGCCCTGGTTTGCACCTTAAGTCAAAACTGCTATTTATTAGCTACACGATTTATAAACAAACTTGCTTATAGTCCAGTTTGTGGAGTGGACTGTGTGTGTCTATTTATTTATATGTACATATGTGTGTATATTTATTTAAATATAGATTTTTGTTTTCAGCTGAGTCCTTATGCTAAGTTGCTGAATAGGTAACCTTAAATTTAAATGGGTATCTCCTGTCAAAAAGGTGGCTTCCTAAGAATTTGTCAGGTTCCGCATCCTCAAGCTCCCTATGTTCTTATATCTGCTTGCACTTTCTCATGTGACAGCGACAAGGAAGAAAGTAGTATCATTTGAGATAGCACCCTAACAAAGAAGTCAATGGGCTACATTTTACATTTTAGCTTAAAATCCCTATTTGTCTGTAGCTAGATTTCACTCTCCGCTGTAGGGCTAGGTTGACAATGCTTGCTTAGCTCTGCCTCCCATTCAAATCTCCACTGAAACGTCACCTTCTTTAAGACCAACCTTCCCTAACGGCCTAATCTGAAGTGACCTTGACCTCTTCCCATATCTCTTGATCACACTACCTCGCCTGATTTCCTTCATGAACTTACCGATATCTGTAGTTTGGGTGGTTGTAATTTTTTATCCATTTATCTTTCTCTTTCCTCTAAGTTCTGTGAAGACAGGAACCTAGTCTGTCACGTTCGTCCTTGCATTTCCAGTGTTTGACAGAGCACTGGTCGCCTACCAAGCGTTCAAACTCGTATCGAATGAATAAATGAATGAATGACCACAGTGGACTCTGCCTCAGCTGTAACAAAATTATTAGATCACTTACTGCACATGGCGCCTTCCCTGACCATCAAGCCCAAAGTAGTTTCTTCGTTCCTAAACTGTCCTCTGCAGTTTCTCTTTGTGCATCTTATAAGGTATTGTTTCCGTTGTTGAATGACTGACTGTCTCTTAAGTTACCTTTCTTCACCGATGCTGGGGGCTGAGACCGGGAAAACCACATTTCTGATTTGCCAGGTAGTTCTCGCTCATTTCTACCAGTAGGGGGCGCTAGAGGAACCGGGAGGTTGGAGGAGGTGGAAGCGGCTTTCCTGGTCCAGCAATGGTTCCTCACCCTCGCAGAAGCAACTGATCCCATCTTCGGTGACCCCCTCCCCAACTGCACACTGCCAGGATTAGCTTCTTTGTGTCTTCATTCCAGAGCACCTCTTCCAGCTGGGCAGGCTCCCTTCTCAAGAGCTGTGTTTCCACCCATGAGGCCTCTCCTCCAAGCTCCTATATCCTAATAGCCCTTTCTCCTTTCTTCTGTTTCCCCAACCTGAGGGGTGGCATTTGCTTCCTGAAGTTAGTATCTCGTACGTCTATGTCACTTCAGTGACCACTTTTGCCTTTTCAGTCATTCAGTATGTGTCTCCCTAAGTCTTTATATTAAATTCTGAATTTTTAAAAATAATTTCCCTGAATGGACTTCAGCTGGCAGAGGAATCTACAATTAATTGCCTTGTACCATTTCCATTCTTTCTCAGGGCAACTTTCATTGGCTCAACGGACTTGGAAGCCTTGTTTATAGTAGGACTGAGGCTTCACTTAGCCCTGTACCTAAGGCTGTGATAACTCACCGATTGCAAATGGTCAGTGCATGTGTGATAATTGACCAGTTGTAGTTCCAGAGGCAAATTAGTTCATCTTCCTTCTTTTAGAAGCATCATTTTTAAACAGTTCTGGAGAGAAGCTATCTTAATCTTTAAGCCCTCAAGGATAGGAAATTCTTCAAATGTTTATTTTAATTGTAATACAGCTGCTTGTGAACCAATGCCAGAATCTCTTTGCTGTGAAGAAGTGCTTCCCACGTAGACCTGATGGTAGGAATTTGCACAAAAGGGAATACTTGGATCTGAAAAAAATAGTGATTTTGACAATATGTGATGGAACTTGTTCCCCAAGTAAGTTTCTGCTGCTTTTCAAATACCCAAATTATTTGACTGATCTTGAGTTTAATTCTTTCTTTCTCTTCCCCAACCAGCCAAATTTTTTTGTGTGTGGAGAGAAAGCCTATTTGTTAAATTCATTTGAAACCTTTCTCATAAATATACTTGACCAAAATCAGCTTTCCCCCACCAAAATTAAAGGTATAATAATTTTTCAAAGATATATTTTGGGACTGGGTGGCCTTCCACTCCTGCCTTCCTTAGCAATGAACAGCGAGAGTTCCTCAAGCCTGGTGCTTGAACCTAGGGCTCTGCACCCACCCTGATGAGGACAGGAAGCACCATCAGGTGTGGGTGGGACTTTCAATACTGAAACATGGGCATTGACCACTTCCCCTCTGCCTGATGGGTTTCTGGGACCCTCATCCTCTCTGGTTCTGACCTCCTGGTCTTCCTCTCCTGAAGTATCTGTATATCCCACTGCCAAGCCCATGTCAGGTGTGATGCTGTCACACTAATCAGAAGTCAAACAGTAAGGAACTCCCTCCACACTGTTTCTAACATCCCATGGGAGAGGTTGGATTCCTCTAGCGTCCAAGAGCAGATCACCTGCCCTGACTGGGGAAATGTGCTAGCCTCTTCCTCCAAGGAGTTTAGGTTTCCCACGTTTGTTTAGTGATGATTAGCTATTTCATCCTCCAAGATGTTATTTTCAACCAAATAGTTGCCCCATTCTGACTTTAAAATAATAGTACTGATTTCCATATATAACATATGGAATTGGCCTTTTTACTTTGCCTTTACACCTTAGTAAATAAGAATGCAACAGAGAATTCTTTTGCAGTTTGGAGCATCTTTTTATAGACCTATCATTTGTGGATGTTTTCCAATAACAATAATAATAATAGCTAACATATATTGAATCATTATGTGTCAAATACCATTGTCAGTGCCATTCACATATTAAGTGAACTTCACGAAAGTTTTACAGAAATACCATGGTATAGGTTTTATTATTTTCCTCATTTGATACATAAGGAAACTGAGGCACAAACCTTACGCAATTTCGCTAAGTTTTCTAGTAAAGCGGTAAACCTGGTAATTGAGGTCAAGTACTCCAAGTCTAGGGCACAAACTCCAGCATTATTCTCTGCTACTTCCTGAGGTGAGAGCAATTCCCCCCCATTTCTTATTCTATCTTGATTCCCAGCAGGCTCCACAGAACAGAGTAGCGAACCTCAGCCTGGTGTCCTTCCCGCATGGTTAAGTGCAGGGCTCTGGGGTCTTACAGACAGGGACCCCATTGTCAACTCTCCCATATGCAAGCTGTATGACCCACATAAATTACTTAACCTCTCTGAGTCTTCATTTTTTCAACTGCTGCTTTTTCTTTTCTCTGACCACCACTTCTAACACCAAATAGATGTCCCAAAATTCAACTCGATTCTGACACCAATTATTTGGATTTAGTACAGACTCACAAGTTAAGGACGTGTCTCGCAACACTGCCGCCATGTCAGACACATGCAAATCCCAGGACCCATCTGTGTTTCTGACCAACCAGCTATAAATTGGACCCCCTCATCCTTGCTCAGATTCAATAATTCTCTAGAACTATTTTCAGAACTCAGAAAACGCTGTGTTTATGTTTACTGTTTTTGTGGGTTTTTAAAATAAAAGATATAACTCAGGAAGAGCCAGATGGAAGAGATGCATAGGGCAAGGTATGGGGTGCGGGGCAGGGCTTCTGTGCCCTCTCTAGGCACACCACCTTCCCAGCAGCAGAGGGGGATTGAAAGTTCTAAGCCTCTCATCATGGCTTGGACTCTTATCACTCAGAAGATTCCAAGGGTTTTAGGAGCTCAGTGTGCCTAAAAGGAACAAAGATCAAATGTGTATTTTTTTATTATACCATGATTGCAAAAGAAGCAAAAGAATATCTAGCTCATGAATTTAAATTAGATAGACTATGCAATAAGATTGATGCAAGGGGTACCATGAAAGCCCTAAAACAAATGGGGATTATTCCTATCTTTCCTTACATGTCCCCACGGGCTGCTTCATTTCCTCAGTTCCCCCACCGTAAGTCACACCAGGCATAGAGCATGTGTCAGCAACTAATTTGAGAATCTCTGGCAGATTTAACATCATGTGATCATGTGTCACAGGTGATGTATCTCTCAAGCATGAAAAGCAACAAAACCAATTATGAGATTTTACTGAGCACATATGGCATGCAGCCTGCTGTATCAGTTGCTGGAGATATCAAGAAGTTCAAACTCAGAGGAGCCTGGTGGATTCATCCTCTCCATCATCCATGTAGCTGGTTGATGTCCAGTTTGCCCTGACATTCCCTTTAGAACTTATCCCCATCGTCCATGTGCTCACTTGCATCTGTTTTGCCACCCGCACTCCATTACTTGCCTGTTAAAATGTCCACCACCGCTTTTAAATGCCAGTTCCAATGCTGTTTCCTCCAGGGTGTCCATTTCTCAAGGACAGTCCCCTCAACAGAATTATTTATTGCTTTCTGCATGATAATGCAGCACCTTGATCCCTTCTGGCTTTAATTATTTAAGGATTTGTGCGCAAGCTTTGTAGGGTTTCTGGATTGCAAGTTTCTGGAAGGAAAATGTATCATCCCAATCATCTCCCAAATAACCCAGTGTTCTGTACAGAATGGGCTGGGAATGGATATTCATTGAATTAAATAGATTCAAATCTAATCAGGCATGACCAGCAGTGAACAACCGCAGTTATGAACTCCTTCTTCTGGCTTTGCTAGCCCAGTTCCAGAGCCAGGATTTGACACGGGCAGGCTTTACTGAGGTGCTTCACCCCTCCAGCAACTGAGGACTTTCATAGTCTGGTTGCTCTTTCTCATTGCCAAGATCAGACATTAGAAATACCCCTCAGCCTTCCAAGTTAAAGTTGCAATCAGAAATTTGCTTGGAGGAAGGGAAAATAATATTGGTTGTCACTGGGGGAGAGACAATTGGACCATTCTAGCTCTATCCTTCTTGTGCGCTGAATATTCCTATATTTTGGATTCAATGTTTCCTTTTGTCTTTCTTTCTCTCTGCTCCACTGTGTCTCTCCACCTCTCTGCCTTTATCTCTCTCTTTTTCCTTCTCTGTTTTCTTGCCTCTGACTCCGTCTTTCATTTCTAGCCTCTCATCATTTCTCTGCTCTCCCACGATGCTAAATAAAAGGTAGAAAAACCTGATCTTTGACCCTTCCTTTTTCTAGAGTCCATCAATTCTCTTGAAATACTTTTCCCTCGGTTATGCTAATATAAGTGATTGGGCTCCAGATTTCTTTTTCATCAATCACTTTCCAGCTGGGCCTTTGTAATGGTACACCTTAGCCTGCCTGATTGGACTTGGGTGTTTCCCAAATCTCCGTAGCCACACGCATGGGCAGACCATTGTAGGATAGTTTAATTCCACAGATGGTTAATCTCATTTTTTACGTGTTGATTTTTTCCTACTTTCTCTCGCAGAGGGTAATTTATTTCTAAGTTCCAGAAGCACTTTATTGTAACCTCTCATTTACTGACTGAAATAATAATACCCATCATTTGTTGGGTGCTTATTATGCATCAGTCACCTTGTTAAGTGCTTTGTGTGAGTTCATCGATTTAATTTCCACAGTAACCCTGTGGCATGTGTGGTTTTATTTGTGTTTTATTTCTACTTTTTAAATATGTTTTTGCCTTATATTTCAGATAAGAAAACTGAGGTTCAGAGAGACTAACAAAAATCCCAGAGGCTCAAGTGTGAATTTGACTCTTAAGTTTTCTCTCTGCCATTATAATTTTGAACGTACTGGGATGGACAGCACCTGCCTTAAAGGCTAGTCCTGCAGCCAAGGCAGGTTCCATAAACCTATTCCCAACAAAAGCTCCACTCCTTCCAGGCTGTTTCTCCTTCACCATTGTCCCAGATGAAGTAGGCATCATCACACCTCCAGGTACATCCTGCTCAAGCTATAATAAGGATTTGTACATAAAGAGAGAAATTTTTGTGATGTAGCTTAGATTAAATTTCAACTGAGTGATACAGGGAATACATTCACAAAAAGTATGGAGAATGTTGAGATGATAAAATTTTGGAGCATTCAATGCCATTGTCATGAAAAGAGATGGACTCCAAGGTGGGCCTTGAAGAAAAAATATAACCCAGACAGATTGAGAAGAGTTAGAAGAGTCCCTCAGATGGGAAATGTCCTGATCCAAGTTTCAGAGGCAGGAATGGCCCTACCACCTTTAGGGGCACCATGAGAAATATGGTTTCCATAGAGAAATACGGGGAAGATGTTACTTCAAGAAGAGTGGCATATGATTATGAAGGTTCATGGAATGTCAAGATAGGAGACCTGCTGTGCAGGACCTGTATTCATAAGATCACTTTCCACCAATAGGATTTTCACATGCAGAGTCCATAAGTTAAAATGTGATCCTTTGATTATCATGAATTAGAAAACTTTATACATGATTTGTAGTTCATGTAATGTCTCCCAGAGGCCATTCCTATAAGGCTAAAAGAGGAAAAGTGTTTTCCTTTCTGACTTTAGAAGATGGTGTACTAGAAGCAGCCCATAATCACTCCAGTCTCAAGGAAAGTAGTGTAAATTGCAGACAGGTGCCTACCTACAGATAACTCTTCTTGAAAGGAACATTGTGAAACCACAGAGAAGCAATGAGGGACACTCAGTGGGAAAAAGAAGGTGACGGAGTTGGGGTGATACATTCGACAAGATCAAAGGGATCTGTGGGGAGGCATCTACATTCAGGGAAGATTAGCAAGATAGAGCACTGGGGTGCAGTGCTCACCCCGCAGGCACTGTGGCTGGGTTGCAAAAGCCTCCCTCCACCATCACAGGCTTCTGGCTGGATAGACAGGGCAGCTGCCTATAATCTGTGCAGAGTCATTGCACCAGACAACAGGCATAGTAAGTATCTGGTGGCAGACGATCCTGTAGCTAACGTCATCCTGTGCTCTCAGGTGAATGGCACCAAGTCAGCATAGGAGTCACCTGTGTAGCAATAACCTTCACATCACCCCCACTGGGCTGGGGAGGGAACAGAGTAAGGGGAGGCTCCTCTAAGCTGTACCCTGTGACTAGAAGCCTAAACAAAAGCATCCTTGAGGGGAAAATTCATGCCCACATCAAAAAGACAGAATGATCACAAACTAACAACCTAATATCACATCTCAAGGAACTCAAAAAGGAAGAGCAAATCAAACCCAAAGCCAGTAGAATAAAAAAAATAACAAAGGTTAGAGCTGAACTAAATGAAATGAAAAAAAATATACAAAAGATCAATGAAACAAAAAGTTGGTTCTTTGAAAAGATAAATGAAATTGATCAACCTTTTGCTAGATTAACCAGGAATAGAAGACAAAAGTCAATCAGAAATGAAGAGATATTATAACCGATGGCACAGAAATACAAAACATCATCTGTGAATACTACTAAAATCTCTATGTACATAAACTAGAAACCATAGAGGATATGCACAAATTCCTGGAAACACACAACATCGCAAGACTCAACCAGGAAAAAATAGACCTGAATAGCCCAATGATGAGCAGTGAGATCAAAGCAGTGATCAAAAGTCTTCCAACCAAAAAAATCCATAGACCAGATAGACTCACAGCCAAATTCTACCAGACCTGCAAAGAAGAACTGGTACCCATACTACAGAAATTATTCCACAACATCAAGAAGGAGGGAATCCTCCCCAACTCATTCTACAGAGCCAGTATCACCTTGTAAGAAAGCCAGGAAGGAACACAACACAAAAAGAAAACTATAGACCAGTATCCCTTGTGAATATAGACACAAAACTCTTCAATAAAATATAAGCAAACTGAATTTAATAGTGCATCAAAAAAATAAGCCACCATGATCAAGTGAGCTTCATCCCAGGGGAGCAAGGATGACTCAACAGCATAAATCAATAAATGTGATTCACCACATAAACAGAAGCAAAAACAAAGACCGTATGATTATCTCCATAGATGCAGGAGAAGCATTTGACAAAATCCAGCACCCTTTCATAATAAGGACTTTTAACAAACTAGACATAAAAGGAACATATGTCAAAATTATTAAGGCCATATCTGGCAAACCCACAGCCAACATCATGCTGAATGAGGAAAAATTGAAAGCATTTCCCCTAAGAACTGGAACAAGACAAGGGTGCCCATTGCCACCACTTCCATTCAACATAGTACTGGAAGTCCTAGCCAGAGAAATTTGACAAGAGATGAAATAAAGAGTATCCAAATTGGGAAGGAGGAGGTCAAACAATCCCTGTTTACTGATAATGTAATCTTGTATCTAGAATATCCTAAAGAGTCCACCAAAACACTCCTAAAGCTCAAACAAATCAGCAAAAAATAAAAAAATAAAAAAATAAAGAAAAATAAACCATTAAAATATGGGCAAAAGACATGAACAGAAGTTTTTCAAAAGAAGATAGACAAATGCTCAAAAAACATATAAAACAATTCTCAATATCACTAACAAACCGGGAAATGCAAATTAAAACCACAATGAGATACCACCTTATCCCAGATAGAATAGGCTTTATTAAAAAGTCCAAAAAAAAAAAAAATACATGCTGGAGTACATGCAGAGAGAAAGGAATGCTTATACATTGTTGGCAGGACTTCAAATTAGTACAACCTCTATGGAAAACTATATGGAAATTTCTCAAAGAACTAAAAGTAGACCTACTATTTGATTCAGCAATCCCACCACTGGGTATCCACTTAAAGGAAAAGAAGTAATTTTATCAAAAAGACACCTGCACTCAAATGCTTACTGCAGCACAATTCACAGTTGCAAAGATCTGGAATCAACCCAAGTGCCCATCATGAATGGATTAACAAAATGTGGTTTATGTACACCACACAATACTATTCAGCCATAAAAAAGGATGAATTAATGCCTTTTGTAGCAATTTGGAAGGAATTGGAGACCATCATCCTAAGTGAAGTATCTTAGGACTGGAAAAACAAATACCACAATGTACTCTCTAATAAATTGGAACTAACCAATGTGCACACAGGTAAAACTCATTGGAAATAAAGCAGAGGGGAGAGGGAGAGTTAGGGGGAAAAATCTACCTAAACAGTTTCCATGAACACTATTCAGGTGATGGGCACACTCATAGCCCTGATTAAGCCATGTAACAACAACATTTTTACCCTCTTAATATTTTGAAATAAAAAATAAATGAAAAATAAAATCAGCAAGAAAAAATCAAGCAACACCATTGAAAAGTGGGCAAAGGACATGAACAGAAAGTTTTCAAAAGAAGATAGATTAATGGCCAACAAACATAAGAAAAAATACTCAACATCTCTAATCATCAGGGAAATGCAAATCAAAACCGTAATGACATATCACTTAACTCCAGTGAGGATGGCTTTCATCAAAAACTTTCCACACAACAAATGTCGGCGTGGATGTAGGGAGATAGGAACACTCATACACTGCTTGTGGGACTGAAAACTAGTACAACCTCTGTGGAAAGTAATATGGAGATACCTCAAAGAACTAAAAGTAGAACTAGGATTTGACCCAGCAATCCCATTACTAGGCATCTACCCAAAGGAAAAAAGGGCATTCTATAAAAAAGACATCTGCACTAGAATGTTTATAGCAGCACTATTCACAATTGCAAAGATGTGGAAACAACCCAAGTGCCCATCAATACATGAGTGGATTAATAAAATGTGGTATATGTATACTATGGAGTTCTACTCAGCCACAGAAAACAATGGTGATCTAGCACTTCTTGTATTATCCTGGATTGCGCTGGAGCCCATTTTACTAAGTGAACTATCAGAAGAATGGAATGACAAGCACCACATGTACTCACCATCAAATTGGTGTTAACTGATGAATGCTTATGTGCACATATAGTAGGAACATTCATCTGGTGTTGGGAAGGTGGGAGGAGGTAGGCGGAGATGAGTATATTCACACCTAATGGGTATAGTGAACATTGTCTGGGGGTTGGACATGCTTCAAGCTCTGACTCAGGTGGGGCAAAGGCAATATATGTAACCTAAACATTTATCATTTGTATCCCTATAATGTGCTGAAATAAAGAAAAGAAAAGAAAAATAAACCTAATATTTAATATTTAAGTTAAATACAAAAAATATATGTTGACTGATGTTCCAAGTTTTCTTACTATTTAAAAATATACATGTTTTCTAATTCATACAAAAAATGTAAACAACTTGTTTCAATCCATACCTATTTGAGTAATTGAGGGTTCTCTCACATCCCACCTAGTTCCATGGTCATTGTGATCCAGCTTTCTGTTTTTAGTAGATTTTTACCCCATATCCACTCCGTATTTTCCTTTGCTCAATTGCATTCCACTTCTCTTTTTTATGCCCAATTGGGCATTCCTGTAAAAGTCTGCTACCATTTTAATGCATGATTAGAATATGCTTGATTAAAGCCCAAAGTCTGAGCTAAACAAATACTTAAAAACCTTTCTTAAACTTGAGTCAACAGCTATGAAATATTAAACTCACTTAATCACATACGTTGAAAAGATTAGTAGAAATTTTTGTCCTAAAATGACAAACTAAATGCCATAAAAATTTTGACCAAATACAGATACACACACACACACACACACACACACACACACACACACACACACACACACACACACACCCCTTCCAGGCGTTTTATCATTTAAAAGGCAGAAAATGTGTTCATTCAAAGTAATGCACCTTTAAGGGGAATTCTGTAAAGTAACAGACAAGCTGAGTCAGAGTTTAACTTAGATGGGGTCTCTGAGAATCCCAGATATGGAAAATCTTTGAAGCCAATTTTGTGGACATGCTCATTCCCTTGTTTACTGCAGACATACTCAGATGAGTGAAAACTGTTAAACCTCCTTGTGAGCCCTAAGTGGAAACCCATACCTGTACTGATTGGTGCTTACAAAAGAAATTATTTTTATGGGCATAGTAAAAAGAGACTGAAGTGTGTGAACACACTTTTCTCTTTCCAGAATGATAACATTGAATAGAGTTGTCACATTGCCTTGATCATCAAAGTTGCCCTGTGAGCTATGGTGATATCTGCTCCTCAGTGGACCTGCGATGAGGACCTCAGAGCCACTGTCCCATGGTGTAGACAGGAGGGAGGCCTTTGGACTGTGGCTCAACCTTGACTTCTATGCTTGGAGCAAATCCTGGAGCTTATGGCCTTCTTCAGTGAGGAGTCACCACAGACTTGAGGGGCCCTCAGCTACGTCAAGAAAAGTGCTTTTATTCACATTAGATATTTCTCCCAAGTGTCTTAGTCAGTTTGTGCTCCTATAACAAAGTACCATAGACTGTAGCTTATAAACAAGAGAAATTTATGTCTCACAGTTCTGGAGGTCAAAGTCCTAGATTAGGGTGCCAGCACAGTTGGGTTCTGGTGATGTCCCTCTTCCAGGTCATAGCCTTCTGACTTCTTTTCTTGTTGTATCCCCACGCAACAGAAAGAGGGCAAGATAGCTCTCTGGGGTCACTTTTATAGAAGCACTAAATTCATTCATGAGGGTTCTGCTCTCATGACCTAATTATCTCCTAAGGCCTCACTTCCTAATGCCATCACACTGGGATTAGTATTTCAACATATGAATTTTAGGGAAACACAAACATTTAGACCATAGCACCAAGGAAGCTCACCTTGACCTCCAAGGGCAGGCCTGGCTCTCCTGTACTGCATAACAGCCTGTATTTACTTCCTCAGAGCACAGACCACACATTGTCTCCCTGTTCTGCTGTAAGCCTGATGAGGACAGGGCTCACATTCCTCTTGTTCACTGCCAAGGCCACAGTGCCAGTGTAGTGCCAGGGACACAGTGGGCACACACTACAACCTTGTGAAAGGAAGGATGGATGCAGACAGTCTTGTGGACAGCATAAATGCTCCACTACCTTAAAGCAACAGTGCTTTCCTACTACAACTATTTATTGACTTCCTACTAGAGGTCAGGCACTGTGCTAAGTGTTTGGAATATAAATATCAGGGTAAAAAACAGGCAGAATCCCCTGCGCTGGTGAGGTTCTAATTGATGTACTCCACAGCCTCCTACAATTTGACATTTGTGAACAAAGCAAGTGTCTTTCTTAACTTGATCACTCTCAGGAATGTTTTAGAGGCAGTCAAAATTTTGTTACCACTAGTATGAGTCTCTTGTCTTTTACTAATTGCTATGGTTTGAACGTGTCCCCCAAAAGTTCACATGTTGGAAACCTTGTCCCCAATGCAGCTGTGTTGAGAGGTGGGACTTTTGGGAGGTGATTAGGTCATGAGAATGGGTTAAGCCATTCATGGATTAAAGGATTAATGGGTTATAATTGGAATGGGTTAGTTATCATGAAAGTGGGTCTGTTGTAAAGGCCAGTTTGGCTCTCAGTGTGTCCCCTTGTCTTATGATGCTCTGTGCCACCTCAGGACTCTGCAGAGGGTCCCCACCAGCAAGAAGGCCCTCACCAGATAAGCCTCTTGACCTTGGGGTTCCCAGCCTCCAGAACTATAAGAAACAAATCTCTTTTCTTTATAAATTACTCAGTTTCAGGTAGTCAGTTATAGCAACAGAAAATAGACTAAGACACTAACCTATGTCAGGGATTGGCAAACTACGGCCACTGATTGTTTTTATAAGGAAAGTTTATTGGAACACAATTACATCCATTTGCCTACACAATTGTCTATGGTTGTTTTCATGCTAGTACAGCAGAATTGAGTAGTTGTGACAGGGATTATACGGCCACAAAACCTAAAATATTTACTATCTGAGCCTTTATAGTAAAAGTTTGCTGATCCTTATTTTATGCAAGCGCTCTTTTGGAAGATTTTTAAGTCTGAAAAACTTTGTAGCAACAGGAACCTTCCCAAGTAAGAAGAAGACCTGGTTTAGTTCTTGGTAAAATCCTGACTACAGTCTATCATAGCATTTCTTCACTCTGTGAGGGATGTTTTGTAGTTGAAAGCTATTGCTTTGCAACTCAGGTCTGTGTCCTTGACTTAGGATTACAAATTTTAAAACAATTTTTTTTCTTTATTGAAGTGTAATTTACATATCATGTCTTTACTCCATTTTAAGTGTACAATTAAATGGTTATTAGTAGATTTACCAAGTTGTACGGCTAGTCACATAAATCAGTTTTAGAGGATTTCTTACCCTGTATTGAGACCCCTAATACCCATCCTTGAATACATTTCAAGCATGCCCCTCCCCTTCACAGTGCTCACCACATCTCTCGGATGTGGGTCAACCCCACCCCCCAAATCCCTAATGAACACTACCACCATTTGAGCACCATAGCATTAATCAGTCAATACCAATTTGATGGCGAGTACAAGTGGGGCCCGTTCTTCGGGTCTTGTGTCACCTCACTTTGAATAATGAGCTCAAGCTTAATCCAGGATAATATAAGCGGTGTTAGCTCACTGCCATTTCTTAAAATTGAATAATATTCCATTGTAAAGGAATTTCTATAGGAAATACAATCTAAGACAAAGAAAGATCTAAAATGCAGGAGAAATACCAAGAGAAAACATAGTAAATATGTGGGTAAATTCCATAAACATTGACTGCAATGATAACAATGTCTAATTTGTGGGGTTTGAAAAAGATATAACAAATACAAAAGAAAACTATAGTAAAGAAAATGTTATCAAAGTTTAAGTGTTCTAAGGTCGTGAAGATGGTGATATCTTTTGGACATTTTTAAGTTAAATATGCATAATATGCTTAAGATAACCACAAAATTAATAGAAACAATATGTACAATTAAAAACTAGGAGAGAAAAAAGTAGAATAAAAAACAGCTTAGTAACAAGCCACTTTGAAAGAAAGCAAAAAAGAAGAAAAACAACATAGAAAAAAGTAAAGCAAAGAGAAAATGAAAGTTAATATGGTAGTGATGAATTCAAAAGCAACAATAATCACTATAAATGAAAATGACTGAACTCCCCCCTTCAAAAAACATAATGGGCAGATACTAACCAAAAGAAAACCAAAAGACTAGAGTCATTTCTATATAATGCTAAGAGAGATTGTTGGTTTTTATACAGAAAAACGATGAAATTGGATCAATATCTGTATTGGTTTACTATTATTATAAAACAAACCACCTCAAATTCAGTGGTTTAAAGCAGCAATGGTTTATTATCACTGACAACTCTACAAAGTCATCTGGAATTCAACTGAAATCAACTGGGCTCAGCTTAGGCAGCTTGGCTAGGGCAGCTCTCCTCTTGGGACTACTGGACTAGGTCAGACATGTTCTTCTCTTAGCAATGGAAGAAGCAGAAACACACAAGGCCTCTTAAGGCCTGAGCTCAGAACTGGTGTCTCTTCTGCTCGTTCTTTTGGCCAAAACAAGCCACATGACTGAACCCAGTTTAAGTCATCTAACTTTAAAGTTGAATATCATCTAACTTTATGGGAGAAACTTGAAGCCACATGCCAAAGGATATGGATACAGGGAAGAGTGAAGAATTAGGATCAATAATGCAACTACCAAAGCAAGTGAAAGATTTCAGATGTGTAAGGAACATAAACATGAAAGCTAACATTTTATATCTTTCAGGAAAAAAACATAGAAGCATATCTATATATCCTCGGGGTCGGAAAAGACTTAAGAAATCATGGCTTTACATGTCAAGAAGTAAAGCTTGATAAATTAAATTATATCATTAACAGATACCATAATAAGAAATAGAAAAAATAAGTCACAAACTGAAAGAAGGCATTTTCACACATAAAACTGACTTAGGATTAGTGTCCAGAATTTATAAAGAATACCTTGGAATCAAAAAAGAAGAGAAATAAAAAAACAGACAGACAACCCTTAGAAATATGGTCAAAAAACATGAACAGCCTTTTCTCATAGGAGCTTCCACAAATGACCACTAAACATATGAAAAAGATGCTCACCTCATCAGTAATCAGAGAAATGCAAAATAAAACCACAATGGGATAGTATTTTATAGCCAACACTGATTTTAAAGTCTGATAATATCAAATGTTAACAACATGGAACAACAGGAACTCTTAATTGCTGGTGTGAGTATAAAATGGTGCAAGCCCTTTGGAAAACAATTTGGCTTTTTTTAAAGCAGAAATATGCATACCCTATGACCCAGCGATTCTAATCCAGGAATACTTCTTTTATACATATGCACCAGTAGATATGTACAAGAAAGATTATGGTAGCACTTTTTTGTAATAGAAAGACACTGGAAACAACAGAAGCATGAATAAATAGATTGCGATATAACCATGTAGCATAATAGCATACATGCATTAAAAAGATGCATCAACATGGATAATTCTCAATGGCGAATGCTGAGTTTCAA
This sequence comes from Lepilemur ruficaudatus, assembly GCA_963574885.1. Taxonomy (NCBI): domain Eukaryota; kingdom Metazoa; phylum Chordata; class Mammalia; order Primates; family Lepilemuridae; genus Lepilemur; species Lepilemur ruficaudatus. The sequence goes on along the minus strand of CAUYRT010043675.1, from coordinate 30,427 downwards.
AAAAAAAAGAAATCACAAAAAGGTTCATAAAGTATGATTCTAGTTACATATAGTTCAAAAATGTATAACATTTAATAATATATTATTTAGAATTGTCCACATGTGATTAAAAACTATAAAGAAAATTAGAACAAAATTCAAAACATCAGTTATCTCTGGAGAGAAGGGGAAATGTTATATCACAGGAGCACATCTAGGCTTCAAAAATTTTGAAAATATATTATTCCTAAACTGGGGTGTGAGTACAGGGTTACTTGTTTTATTATTATTCAAAGAGCATATGTATGTTATTTACAGTCTTTTGTACAAATAATGTATTTAGTTTTTAAGGTAAACATTAAATGTTTAAACTGTATATCAAAATAGTATAAGCACTAAAAGGCAAATGATGGAGTGAAAAATTTTTGTACCATGTCTAACAGTTATTTCATTTTTAAAATCCTACAAATAGATTTAATAAAAGAAATAGTCTAAACACTGAAATGATAATTCATTAAAAAATCATAGATGTACAAGTAAATATATGAAAAGGATTCAACCTCACTAACAATTAATTAAATATAAATCAGAGCAACCATGCGACACCATTTTCAATCATGAGAATGTTTTCAAAAGAAGAGTATGGAACGAAAGATCACTCATATTCAGCAGGAGGGATTATCTATTGATGTAATATTTCCGGAGAACAATTCGGTGAGTTATCAAAAGCCTTAATATGTGCTTGATAACCTAGTAATTATGCTTCTAGAAATTCATTCTAAGAAAATCAGTCAAATGCACAAGACTTATGTATAAGAACACTGAATAGAAAACTCTCTGTAATAATATAAAGTTGGAAACGATTCAAATGTTCAGTAATTAAGGATTGGCTAAATAAATTATGGCAATCTATCCATCACATTACACAACCATTAAATGATAGCATAGATATTGAATTGTGGACAGGAAAATGCATTGACAATAATGTGAAATGGTACAGAAAAACAATTGCAATACAAGTAGGCTTAGCATGACTCCATTTAAAATATATACATATATGTATAAACAGAAAGACACTAAAGGATATATGTCAAAATGTTAACACTTGTTACCTCTAGATGATGAGATTTGAGGTGATATTCAACTACAGAGCATAATGAAGGTCACCAATAAAATGATTTTTAAATGCTCTATTGTAATATGGCCACAAATTTAATATATAAGAGCCAGGAAGTCATAAAAATTAAAATTCAATATCAGTGAAACAATTAGAATATCTGTAGAAATTTAACAAATTAAGAAAAAGTTATCTAGAGTTCAATCATAGCATATATCAAATATAAGAATTCTACATATAGGATGAGGAATTTTCTAAGTTATAAATTGTTTATACATTGTACTTCCATTATAGGAATTTGATGACCACCCACAATTAATAACGTAATGAGAATAAAAACAAAAGGAACCTAAGAGGCCAGAGAGATTAGTAATAGGACCTACGGACTTTCACTACCAGTTCATTGTTTGGAATTTAGCCTAGATCAACAATGACTAAGAAGTATAACCAACACTTCATTCACAGTAGTTGCATGGTCCTCACACCTGGAGAAAAAATATTCAATCCAAAGAGCTACCTACCAAGGTAGCACTTCTACTAATACCCCACAATCGCCGTAGAAATGAAAAGTCAACTCTGACCTTTACCCATTCCCTAAATGACTACACACATATGGAAAGAGGAAATGAGGAAGTGAAAACTTTGGGGGTGCAGGTGGCTTAAATGCCAAATACAATCATCTAGTTCTACCCCTTCACACAAGTGCCGTTAAGTTTTCATTAAACATAATAAACCACGCTGTAATTAGAAGACAAACTTGATCAATCCAAAGATATTTTAAATGTCATTTCAAATTTGATGCCCTAGCATAAAAAGTCCCAACTTTCTGTTGCATTCAAAGTATGGCATAAACTTTCCAATGAGTATCTCCCAATATGTATTCCCAACTCACATATTTTATATTTTCACAGCAAAACATTTTCCCAGTTCAATTAAAAGCATTCTATCAGATAATGAACAATTATGCTGCAACTTGCTAACGAACCTTCCTTAGAGTGAAGTCCCAATTAGTTGCATCTGTTTGACTCATGCTGGCTTTTATTCAGAAACCAAATTTATGTGGTGAGACCTGTTCTTTCCTAGAGATATGACTTTGAATGGTGATTAAATAATGCAAAGTATTCATGGCTAGGATCCCAAAATCTGACAAATTGAGATTATTGCTTGTAGAGATTTAAATTCCAGTTGAGAGCATATCATGGTCTCAAGGGCCATCACAAGCTGTTATTTATTCATGAATAAGTAAGACAAAATTGGTAGGTGGGAGTTAGGGAGCAGGGGTGGGAGGTTAGTGGAAGGATAAATCTGTCAGCTATTTAGGGTAAATATACCATTCAGAAGCAGTTCTCTCAACTGGAAAATTATTTGGTAAATTTCAAACAGGAGACTTCATGTTTTTTAGTAATTTATCAAATATAAAGACCTAAGAAAGCATTATAGAGTTACACTATAGAGTAATAAGAGCCCTCAAAAATTCACTTGTTTCAAGCCCTTTCCCTACCAAACTTCTTAAGAAAATTTTAAAATCAGAAAAGAAAAGGAAAAAAGACAAAATCAACAAAAGCCACTTGAAAGAAAGATGTTACTAAAACTAAGTAGATTTTGGCTGACCCCAGATGTTGACTTTTTTTTTTTTCCTAAAAATCAGAGCTCAAATTTGAAACATAAAAATAAACTATGCTTGGAGTACCAGGTGCTCTTTAAAAATAAAATATTGCTGGGGACGAGGAAGGGGGGCTTAATAGTCTGGAAAAAGCCTGTAATAAACAACTAAACCCTTTCCAGGCTTCTAGAAAGAACTCTGAAGAACAGGGACCAGCCCGAAAACACAGTTACCACAGAAGGATTCAATTAAACATACTCTTGGTTCTATGGAATAACTTGACTCCGTTTGGGTAACATAAATGCTTTGGGTAGAAAATGGGGTGAGTGAGCTGTTCTTCAGCCACTCGTGGATGTCTTTAGAATGGGTGAGATTCCTGACTCTGGTCACGTCTACCACAACCCTACACACACTGAGTATTTTAGTGACAAAATGAATCGCAAACTTTTTGGATGACAAACAGGTATCTGAATCATATAAAAACTATTCCAGGGGGCTTTGATTGAATATTTTGTGTTTCTTTTTTCCCCATAGCCATAGTTAATTTAGACCCATCTCTTTCATTTTATTTTGTCAGAAGACTATAGCTGTACCCTTACTTTTTTAAAAAGTCAATTTCCTGATAACCATTCAAATGTACTAATAAGATTCTGATTACGGATAATCGTTGAATTTTTGAGTGGTTTGATGCTCTCTTGGAGTGAAAAAAACAATAAAATTCCCTACTTAGAAAAATAGTTATCTAAAATATGCCAAAGAAATAAGTCATTTATTTGTATATGATAATGCCACAGGTAGACTCACTCTTAAAGAGACATATGCCTGGCTTCCCTTTTCCTGTGCAGTATGGATGTTGACCTTTTTACCTGAGCCAGCCATTGCCTCTGATAGTTCCCTGTACTAGGGGAACTTGAGTTTATATCCGTTCTCCGTGGGGAGTTAAGTTTGTTCAGGTATCAAGCAGACAATCCTGACCACTTTAACAGTGTGTATCGACCATTTGAACAATACCATACCCAGCAAAGTTAAACACATCCTTCACAGGCGGGCTCAGATCAGAGTCTCATTTCTCCAGGCTTCCACATCCTCACCTGTACAATGCAGATGGTAATAGGTCCCACCTCAAAGCTGTGATTCACTGGAGCCTAGCTCACAGTGAGCCTCAAAAATTGTGGGTTCTTACCAGATAACAAAGCTACACAACAATAAAATAACTTGGTTGCAGAAATTTCTTGTTGGTTTTCAAGAATATTCTCTACTGATTAGTACCTATTTAAAATTCAAATGTGTTTTTCCGTTCAGTAGTCTACTTCCGTATTTTTAATAAAGTTCAGAGCAGAAGCTTTAAGTAATTACAGGGAGATTCTTAATCTTGGGATTGTCTATTACAGAGAAACCAGGGGCAGACCCAGATTCTTGTGGGTTTGAAAAATATGCAATTTGGGGCCCTTCTTTAAGAAAAAGAATATGAAATTATAAAAACAAAATTAGGCACAAGTTGTTAGAAATTACAAATGCAAAATTAGGTGGGACACCATGCAAAGAAGGGGCCCTAAAGTTTCATTAACTTCATGGTAAATCTACCCAATGGTAGTTTTCACATCAGAAGCATCATCTATTAATTTCACTTTTTAATGCCCATAGCCTGAAAAAAGATAATTTGTACTGAAAGGTAGGTGACATAGTGCCTGCAGTCAGATGGGCTGCTTTACATAGTACTATGAAGCAGAATTCTTAATCAAATAATTTTATATGTATGAAAGAGCCAAAGAAATCCTACAGCCAATACCTTTCATGATGTCAAGAATTCTTATATGAAAAAAAAGAATTCTTAGATGAAATGAGTAATGTATTTTCAAAAATTAGATTCCTGTGACTTGTTTTGTTTATAGCAGTGACTATAATCTCCTTTTAAGTTCTCTCTGTTAGTCACTGTGAGACAGAACTTTATAGGAACTTATTGGATTTTATTATGCACTGTGATTCTTAAATAGAAGACATTAGCCTTGATCATAAAACAACACTTTTTTTTGGAGGAAACATTTTTATCACCTAATGTTATTATTTTCTTCATAATATTCTTAGAAAACTAGCATACATTAAGAGGGAGGTTTACATCTTCTTCAGAAGTGGTCTATAAACTTTGACTCTGAGCTTGTTTATTCCATTTCAGCATCCTCCCACTTCTCCCACAAACTATTCTCTTCAAGGTCCAAAACAACCTCTGTTTTTAAACCCAGTCTACATTCCAGCTGAAAACAAATCTACTTGAAATCCACCTATATAGCATCATGCCGTCCGGGTTGCCTAGCTTGGCAAACAAGGGCCTACCTGACCCGACCTCAGTTTATTTCTCCAGCCTTAATTCCTTTTTTTTCTTCCTCCTCAATCTCTCTACTCCATTCATACTGAACGTCTTATAGCTCTCCTGAAGGCTCTCTGAGTCTTTAGGAAGCCATTTCCTCCCTTTCCCTGGATAACCCATCCTCCAGGACTCCCCATAGATGTCCCTACTTCTGGGAAGCAAGCATTCCCTGATCTCCCAAGGTTGAGTTAGTTGCATCTTCCTTGCTCTCTCTGTGCTTGCCCCGTCAAATTAAGTATTAATTGCCTGCTTAGAGGTTGACGCCCCCTCTAGAATGTAATATTCTTAAGAACACAGCGGTAAACCCAATGCTTAGTCCACAGTATGTGTTCTACAAAAATCTGTAGAAAAGCTGAGGGGCTAATACATTTTTTTTAACAAAAAGGAACTTTAAATATAAATTAAAAAAACACATGCCCACACACAAATCATCCAGATGATTATACATAGATATTTGACTACAGTTTTACTTTCTATGCATACAATCCAATTATATGATAACAACCAAAATGTATTTAATAATTTCAAATAAAATGCATTTGCAGTTAGCCAGCACATAATCACCTAATTAACTCCAATCACCAAATTAAACACTGGTATCTGTGTGTAGCAGTAAAACCAATAATTTAGTCTACATGACTGCCCATAAATACTTTAGCTATTAGGTTTTATTTTTCACAGAATTTACTGACTTAACGAGCTACTTGAAGATCATACAGTCATTGACTTTATAATGATTCTATAATTTAGGAACAGTCTATTAACCAGTTTTGAATATATGACTCAGAGCTTTCTCATAATAAATGTTATTTCCACAAATTGGAGCCTAGTCAGACTTACTGCCTTACTGCTTACAAATAATATTGGAAATACAAGTTCACTTTGATTTGCAAAGGACTTTTGCATTTGGGTGTATCTTAAGTGTTCTGTGCATTTTTAAGTCTTATCATTGTCCAAATGAAACAGGGACTCAAAAGAATAAGACACTTTTAGAAATGCGCACTTTAAGAAATCTAATCGGAAAGACTAAAACATACACAAATTAACTCTACTATATTTTCAAGGTCCATTAAATAAGCAGGCTCTTCAAGTTTTTCAATATTCCAAAGAAAATGGTAGCAAGACTAAGTCACAAAGGAAGCTAATAAGTATTTTTTGAAGTTAATCGCTCTTGACAAGGGTATGGAAGGAAGGGGGTAATTTTCTTGACAATATCCTCATAGTGTGGACAAACCTAACTATTCATTCAATAATTCCTCCAACACATTTTTTTGTTGTTGAGAACCTATTTCATGGCAAGAATTGACACAGAAGTGGACAGGACAGAAACGGCCGCCGCGTTTGAGGAGCTTAGAGTCAGATGTAATGAATGTTCGACAGCAGCTTATTACTGCAAAAAACAAACAAACTGAATCTCTTGACTGTTACCCCACTAATGTGCCTTTATCATTTTACTTTGTTGTTATAAACTATTCCCCAGGCCTAGATAACTATCTTTCAAATGTGTATTATGTGTCTTGAAAGATATCAGCCCATATTTTAGACTCATTTCCAAGTGGGGGAATAACAAGTTCTAAGCTCATGAAACTTCATCAACTTCTCTCTCTTCCTCTTTCATTCTGGACTCCTGGCCTTTATTCTTTTTCTTCTGTATTTCTTCCTCTAGTTCTTCTATTGGCCAATGACACCACCATCCTCCTGGTCTCCCAAGAAAGAAATCCAAGGATCCTCTGAGCTTTCTTCCTTCCACCGTCACCATGTCCTGAGCAGCCTGCTTCCTTAACGTCCCTTAGCTCTGGCAAATTCTCTCCATTTATTACCTGAACAACTCAAATAGGTTTCCAGCTGCCTCCACCCTCACACCTCCTCTCAAAGATTCTCCCACCACCCCCTCCACCACCAATGTAATATTTATAACATTTAAGTTGGAGGCATCAATCCCCTTTCTAAATACTTTCATGGTGCCCATCAACCACGGATAAAGTCCAAACCACCCCTCAGGACCCACAAGATCACCTTTTCCTGGATTTTCAACTTCATTTTCCAAGATTCTCCCTACCCTGCACTTATATTAAAATAAAACCCAAGTGATCATGGTTCTGTACATACTACTACAATGACTTTGTGTCTCTGCATACACTGTTTCCTTTGTCTAAAACATCCAACTCTCTAGGGATTTGTGTAGTAAAACCCTATCTTCCTGTGCAATCTAGCTCAAACATCAAACATCAAGCTCCAGTAACCTTTGACTTCTCAGACAAAATTAAACAGTCTGTCTCCCCTTCCAGATTAGGGTGGGCCAGAAAAATGGTCTGCCTTGTTTGTACCTCTCACACTCAGTCCAGGACCTAGAACAAAGCAGTCTTTAGGAATGAATAAAGGGAAGAATATTACTTGGGAAAAGAACAAAGAAAACAAGATTCCAGACCCAGCTCCGCTATTAAATGTGAGTGAGTGTGTGTGTATTCATGTGTGTGTGTGTGTGTGTTTCAGGTAAATTCTATAAAATAGAGGAGTAGGATTAGAGCCTTCAGCTCTGAGATATAACTACAAAAAGAACATTAATGGCTTAGGAGGTCAAAGAATGAAAGATCTAGTGCCTGTTTAATGTTGCAGGGTCTTTGATAAATAGGAGAATATGAGACTAAGAAGGGTTTGAAAAATTATCCTCAGGCTGAAATATAAGACAGGAATCCAGTTCCTTCCAGATGATTATGAAATGCTTTATTTCTTGACTTGTTCAACTCTAGTTTCAAGGCAATTTTTAGAGAAAGGAATAGGAACAAAAGTTTGTACCTTTGTACCCTTATTTTCCATGACCCACTTGCTACTTATCCCATGTAGATGCAATGATGCTACTTGAAGAAATCTGGCTTAAGTAGCTAGTAGAAAAAATATGAGGGGTTAAAAGGTGAAGGAAAGACACATGGCAGACGCTGTGGAGAAAAAGAGAAGGGTGGCAATGATTAGGCACAGCAAATAAGAGCCAGCATGTACCAAGAATGGCAAAACTTTTCAAAGAAAATCCATAAGAAAGTTTAGAATTAGCAAATATCGAAAGGTCTTCACTCCGTGGTGAAAGTTCAAAATCCTTTCTATCTTCATCACCAAATCAATAGGTCACCCTTGCAGACCAGAGGATAATTTCATATAGAGCTAGGAATGCCATGTTCTCCATTAAAATTCAGGCATAGGAGTTTGGTGAACTAGTAGGGTGGGCCTGCTGCAAGGTGATTTGCATCGGGAGACTTAGGAGCCTGTTAGGGAAAACCCAAGCTTGATCCAATAATAGACATGGTCACTGGGGAAGAGGAAAAGAGGGTAGCATCATGAAATGAGAGTAGTGTAATATCATCACCCAGATTTGTCTCCCTGGCCAAAGCCTCACACATTGATTCAGCATGCCTCAATCAAATGCTCACTGTGTGTTGTGTGGATTCTTATAAGAATATAGATTCAAGAAACTGTGCCATTGATTATTTAAATAGTGATGGCCAATGCAAGGCCACTTTGGTGCCCATGTGACAAAGTCACATATATACTTAGAGTAAGTATGGAGGAAAGACAGAGGAAGCAAGCGTGAGCAAATAGACAAGTCTGTTAACAGTGTTAACAATGGTTGTTTTTTAGGTTGATAATATTAAGTCATTTTTATTATGGATGATTTTTATTTACATCTTTAAATTTTTCTATGTTTTATAAAATGTCTGCATTGGGCATGTGCTACATTTATAATCAGGAAAAAGCAAATATTGTTTAAAAAGTGTCATTAGGAAGAAAGAAGCTACAGAATTATGTTTAGAAACATAATATATTCATTTTTAAATGTTAGCAAACCACAGAAAACAGAATTTTAATCAAGGTCATCACTTTTAAGCCTATTGTTATACTCATTTAATATACTTCTTCAAAAGAAAAACAAGCACTATTTTGTGTAAAATATAGCTTATTCACACATTATTTTTAAATTGCTATTTATTAGTTATTAATTAGCTCCAGCTCAGGCTTCCTGAAAGTTTGTAAAAGAAGACTAAGTGATAGAAACTCAGCACAGTGTGTGTATACAGCACAGCCCCATTTTCTTTACTGACTTGATAGTTTCCTGAAGAGAAAATAACCCCTTAATATGGCATAAACTTATATTCAAACTAGGTCTTCACAATATACTGAGGAGGAAAAAAACAATTATTCATGCAATTTGTCAGATATTTAAAGCAGATATCTGGGAGTTCAATACTCAGAGTGGGTTTTATTTATGTATCTAATGTTATAAATTGAACCACAGCCATTTGATATCACACATAGTGCTTAACACGGTCTCTCCAAGCTAAACTTCAAAAAGATGTGGAAGATGAGGACAAAGATGACACTATGAAGTGTCATTACAATTCATTTCCGCAAACATCTGTTGAGTATCTACCAAGCGGCAGGCTATGTGCTTTTGCTGAGCAATACAAAGATAAGACTACCAACTTCAGCTCCCAGACAAGTGGGATCTAGGCATTAGTATGGGCTGGGGCCAGTGTCCTAGGAGCTTGCAATAGGGGCAAATAGGAGAGCCACTTGTCCAAGATCTGTAGAGCAGAGCATTGAGCAAAAATAATACAAATGGTAATATCTAGGAGAGAAGCCAAAATCAAAACCAGACTGATCAAGTGAACTGTCTATCTAATGGGGGTATACACAAAGAAGAGGACTCCTAGTAGGAAGCAATGGGACAGAAATAAAAATAGACAAGAGGATTCATAGCATGAGAACAGGTGGAGAAATTTCCTGAGGTAAAGTGCATTCTGCGTAAAGCTTCATAGAGTACATTCTGCAATGTGGGCTGCTAGGGAGGTAGACAAACATAATTTCTGGCTTCAAGAAGATCACAGCCTGGCGGAAGACAGAGATAACACCCGTTTCATTCTGCACATGTATATGTCAGCTCCACCCAAAAGCTTCCTAAGGGCTGGAAACACGCCCCAGTCAAATGCTCACTGTGTGTTGCATGGATGGATGGTGACAACGAAGATTATGGCAAATAGACAAAGGGTGCTGTAAACAAAGAGATAGGGCAAGGAAGAGAGGAAGTAGAATGCTCCAAAGATGGGGAGTCAACACATGTGGTCCTACTCCTTGGCTCTAACACTGACTAGTGTTAACTTGGACAAGTCATCTAAGCCTTAAATCTCATGAGGGAGTTGGAGCAAATAGTTGCTAAGATCTCCTTTTTCTTATTTTTTCTTTATATCATAAAATGAATTAATCTATTCTTAAATCAGATTAGAAAGTCCTTCCTGATCCTGCCATTCTTCTAACTGAATTGAACAAATTCGACGATGTTTTATAAGTCTTGGCCTTTTTAAAAATTAACTACAATTGAAGCATCTGCTTGAAAAGAGTTCTTTAAAAAAAAAAAAACACTTAAATCCAAGCAATATCCTTACAATATCTCTCTGTGGATATGTAAACTTTTAACCTCTTACCTTGAATAGAGTTTCCACATTTGCCCTATTTAATCAACAATAAAGGTCAGATTTGTCACTTTATACATTATCTGTTAGCCACATACTATAAATTCCAAGTAGAAAGGACTTGTTCAGCCTTTCCACATTCTACAGTGAGAAAGAAGTTAATGTTAGTCTATCAAAACAATTTATGCTTTGAAATTCCTCTAAGAGCAGAGAGAAAATAATAACATCCATTCCATTTTTAGGCTTTGGTCTCAGCAGTACCACTGGTATAGGATATGACATACTAAGAGAAAAAAATCATAAATCAGTCTTACTAATGCTATTATACAGTTTTAAGATTCTAAATGTCAACATACAGAAAGTCTCTATGATTTTGTTTGGACCATGGTTCCCTAAAAAACTAATTTTAAAAGAAACTTTAAAACCTGTTTTGTTATCTGTAATCAGTATCAAGATATAAGGTTAAGTATTCACCAAGAACAGATGAGGAACATTTCTGTGCTTCTCATCCACAAAGCAAAGGAAAAAAAAATAATAATTCAAGTAAGGTAAAATAAAGTTGGAAAGCAGAACAAAGAAAATTCTAAAAATCAACAAAATATTATGGAAAGCTTCCAAATTGGCAAAAGTGGAAGAATAATGATCCAGTCATTTAAATTACATATTGAAATAAAATTACTAATTTTTAGATGGTATTTCTAATTTCATGCTCCATAACATTATCGTCTGGAAACCCCATCAGCCCTGATTAGCAAAATGAAGTTTCCGGAAAAGCTAAGTTTGAAAGGAGAGAGGGAGGAACGTGTACCCGAAAACAAAATAAAGCTTCACATCTGTGTCCGCATCTGAAGTTGCTCTGTAAGATCTGATAACTTGTTAGAAAGCAATCTTCTTTGCAAGGCAGTGGATTTACATCATACATTTTTATCTCTCCGAGGAAATTCTAATTACTGGTTCCAATCATTTTTGATTGATTTGCTTTTTATTCTTCCAAGGTATTCTCTGCTCTATGATGAAATCAAGCCTTCAATAAAATTCCAAAAATTTCAGAACAATTTACAAGCTCCAGATGACTAAAAGTTTTCTCATGTCCGTTTGGCATTCAGAAAGAGAGTTCCACCAAATATATTCTGAAGAAGAATACATCTGGCACTCACTAAAACAAAAAACTCACCAATGACATACTTGAGGCAAATTAACGTCGCATATATGCAAATTTGCCAACATTCTTTGAGGCCAAAGCTGCAATCCAACCTCCATGTATTCAGTAAGTCCTCTTCTAAAGCACAGGCCACCAGTTCCATGAGTGAATGTTTGGGGGATATGTTAGCAATTTAATAAATACACATTATTTTCTCTGTACAAGTTTATAATTACAAATAAACAAGTTTATTTGTTATATTTTTTTTTAAGAAAAGATTTAGCATCTGCTGAATGCTCACTTAAGTTCATCCTCTCTCTTGGCCAGATGCAAACTCCAAATCATTGACCAAAGACAACACAGAATCAAAGAATTTCAGCACTTGAAAGAATATTAGAGACCATCTCTTCCAAGGACTTGTTTCAATCATAGCAAGTATATCAGAAATCCATATATGTGCTCACTATGAGAATACATTCATCAATAATAACGGTAAATTCCACTACTCAAAATTATTGAATTTTTAAGCATCAATATGAAAGCAGCCCAAGAAAAAAATAATTTAATCAACATTATTCTTACAAGAGTACACTACAAGGCTATCAGCAGTCAGTGATCCATTTTTATCAATTCACTGAGAATATTAGTATTTAGAAATGGACTCTCTTTGTAAAAGGCAGATTTGTTTCCCCATCAATTCTGGCTCTAGCCTTAGCTTCTCCTTTAGCAACTTCATAAGAGAATGTACTTTTATAAACCAAGTGGACCCAAGTGTTGCCTAGTTTGGGCAGAAATTGCAGGCTAATTCTGTGATCCCATCTTGGTCTCCAGCATGCTAGGGATACCTACTGTGGGTCCTTTTTTTTTTTTTTTTTTTTTTGAGACAGAGTCTCACTCTGTTGTCCAGGCTAGAGTGCCATGGCATCAGCCTAGCTCACAGCAACCTCAAACTCCTGAGTTCAAGCAATCCTTCTTCCTCAGCCTCCCGAGTAGCTGGGACTACAGGCATGCACCACTATGCCCAGCTAATTTTTTCTATATATTTTTAGTTGGCCAATTAATTTCTTTCTATTTATAGTAGAGACGAAGTCTCGCTCTTGCTCAGGCTGGTCTCGAACTCCTTACCTTGAGCAATCCGCCCACCTCGGCCTCCCAGAGTGCTAGGATTACAGGTGTGAGCCACCGTGCCCAGCCTTGGATTGTTACTCTTAAAGTTATGGTACGGTACGGGAGGAGGAACAAAATTGTTTTCTAGGGGAGGCTTCTTGGGTGGAGAAATCCTCTCAAAATTCACAAATGGGAAATTCAGTAAAAAAAAACTTTACTCCACCATGTTTTCCATTTCCTATTCCATTTCAAAGAAAACCAGTAGCCTGCTTACTCCCTCCAGCCTCTGTGAGTGACTTCTTTACAACTCAACTGCTCTCGGGGGTTGGAGCCTGTGATTTAGAAGAAACAGAATACAAATTAAGCCTAACTGCAGCCTACAGCTCATAAACTAAAAGTAAGCAAACTTGATTATGCTAATGCCATGCAGTGCAGCTTGACAACATCCGAACTTTGTAGTATATTTAAAATCAGAAATGCGTGTTGTGTTTTTTTCCCCTGGTCCCTCAAGCCTTTGTTGCTACACTACTTCCCTGCTTTTTCACTCAGATACTAGAAGCTTATGGGTTCTTAATTTTTAATAAATGAGATATTGATTTGTTTTGCAAAATGCTCCAGCAGGTAATCTTTAATTGACTGTTCCTAAAGACCCAGGTTATAAAAAAGCTATCAGACCCCACAATTACACTTTGAGTTTTTTCCTTCTAACTTAAGAGGAGACATTAAAAGGCGTTCATGCCTTGGTGGCATCCCTCAGAATCACTCAGCCTCCTTAAGAACAGAAGCTTTGCTCACTCACTCCCAGAGGAGCTGTCCAATAGAACCCTGAGCTCTCGCATACCGTCATTTCCAGAGTGAGTTTTCATCTCAGACATTTCAGCTTGGCTTGAGGTCTCAGCTCTGCTCAGGAGCATGCACTGGGGAGGGGAAAAAAAGCAGCAATTTTCTAGGGCATCTAGGAGTCAACTGCTTTATGCCGATCAAAGAAAAGAGTGAGGTTTCTGAATGTAAAAGGATTACTAGGGTCTCCTGTCCAGCTCACTCCAGGAGAACTCTGCGAGATACCCTGGAAAATCACATCTTTGCTCTGCAACTTACTGAAATGGCTTGCTTGTTGACGACGAAGAAGTGAAACGGAGGGAATGTGGCAGATCGGAGGTTAGAGGATCATCTGAGTACCACACTCCAGACTATGAAATGGTATTTGTTCTGTCAGATAATTAAGCATTAACTTTTGACACTAAAATTAAAAAACATGGCTGTTAAACTTATGTCAGAGGCCATCAGGCTAAACAGGAAAGCCCTATTTGTAGTTGCATTCTTAGTCCTAAGGCTATGCCTTTGGGTTTTGAGGCATGGACTGAAATGTTCATTTTTCAAAATTTGGCAAAAATCAGCGTTTAACACCATCACTAAGTCCTAAACGGTTTAAGAGTAAGTTCATTCAGGAGGCCCCACGTTCACACCATGGAAACAGTGCAAGTGGCCCTCAAGCTGTTCCCAACCAAATGCTCTACAGACATCCTGAACAGATTAGTGCCAGCATTTGGTGGTGGGAACACGTAATTGCCTGCTTACTGTTTCTTTAATTTGATTACCACCTTCCTCTAGTTTGGCCTACCTGCTGTAATAGTGGTTATCCTGTCAAAAGGAATTATTTCATACTGTGCGAAGATTCAGTTGGGGCAGCATATGGTGCTATGCAAATTAGTAAGGATGATGCAAATCACTTCAAGAAGAACCTGCAAAGTCTGACACTGGCTGATATCATCAATCCAGGGAACCCCAATTAAACCAACTGCCAAACAATTACTGTTCCCTGGTAAGTGAAGCTAATATGATTTTCTTTGTTTTCTCCAAACACACATATATGCATTCACTTTTGTATTTTTGTAAAAATGATAGCTGCTCATGGAAAAAAAATTCAAGCACTACAGAATCCAAACAGCCAAGTAAGCAAAGCAAAGAAATCCTGTGAAGGTACCCTAGCTAGAAATAGCCTCTTAGAGGCACTTTAGTAAACTTCAGGGAACATAATTCTGGAGACACACACACAGATGGAAGGAGGTTGGGAAGCAAATTTCACAAAAATGAAGTTACTATATGAGCCATTTTTATTAAGATACATTAAGTTTAATTTACCTAAAGGTTAAAAGGATATAAGCAAATAAAGTAAAATGAAACATATTGGTGTTCAGATAAAATCTTTTAAAGTTCCAAAAGATGCCCATAATTAAAAGGGAAGATTATGAATAAATATTAAGACATTGAGAATCATTTCAAAAAGAAAAGCTCTGTGTTTTCACTTTAGATAGTATTTATTGATCCTTGCTATAAATTATAAGGAAATTAGCATCCTACTCTCTCTCTCCATTCATGATTATTATTAGTTCTATGCTCTTCAGTCCAGCTCTAACATTTTTGAGGTCTGTGGCAACAGTAAAATTAAAACTCATTTACCCTATGCCTAAATATTTAAATGTTACAAATACTAACTGTTAAATGAAATATACTTTATCTTTCTACCTTGACAAATATACCTTCAAACTAACAAAATTGAAAAACGTGTTAAACGATAGTTTTTTATGTAGCTAAAAATTGGGAAATATTATAGGAAGGTGATTTTCTAATAAAGTAGGAATAAAGATAATTATATTTTTTCCTACTGTTGTGTTTCAGTGTTTAAATAAGTAATAAAATAAAAGCACACATAATTTACTAAGTATTATGTATTTTTTTGTACTTTAGTGAAATCACATATTATGTTTTTATAATTGAGATTTTAACATAATTTATTTTTTGTTGGTAGTAATGAAGCAAAGGATTCAAAATAAGATGTAATTTTCATATAATATATGAATATGTTTAAAACAACATTATAAATTAGATATAAAAATAAAAAAGCCAAAATTATTTTTCATATGGATTTTCACCTGGCTGGTCAATTGTAGTTTATCATTGAATGTTGTCATAGAGAAATTTGAAGCCACTCAGATTTTTTTTCTTATACTTATCATAATTTGTTAAGATTCTTGCTTTATATCGTGAGTTACCTTGATGTAGATACTTTTGTATCAGTTTTTTTGTTGACACAATGTGCTACTTTACGTAGCCTGACAGACAGTAAATGCCATGTAATATCTTACTGTTACTACCAACATTTCCATAAGTTTTTCTTTTAGTATATCTTTGAATATTTTGAGACTTCATTTGTTTTGTAGCACATGTGGGAGGCTGTATAGCATAGCAGTTTAGAACATGGACCCTGGCCAGGCCACAGGTTTCGAATCTCAGCTCCTACTACTTGCTTCTAAGTGATCATGATAATTTACTGAACGTCTTTGTGTTTTGTTTTCCTCATCTATGAAATGGAGACCTACTTTGATCGGGCTTTTATAAAGAGTAAATGAGTTAATACAGCCTTAAAAAATGTCTGACATATAGGAAGCACAATATAAATATTCGCTATTATTATTTATAAACTCCAGTGCTATATATAGTATATATAACATACATATGATAAATCGTATATGTTATGTATATCATTGCCTTTGTCTGCTTTCCATATTTATCATTATATTGCTATCATTTTTTTTAAATTAAACATTAAAATTGAAATTTTTTATTGGTATTCTAAGATAATTTCCCCAGGCCTATTATCCTTGTCTCTGACAATGCTTATATCCAATTTTTATCTACTCTTTGTTCATGTAGCATTCTTCTTTGAAATAGGTCTATTTTCTCTTCCATTTCTTTTCTATGCTCTACCAGCTTAGATTTCAACTTTCTAGCAGTTTTATGATATTTTCTTTGATCTTCCTTACTTTTTTTGAGCTTCCCCCATCAAGAAAGTCTATATCATCTTTCATTTTTCTAAGACTCTAGGGTACTGTTTTGTGAACTCTTCTGTTTTCTGTGATAATGAATGGATTTGTACTTACTTGATGGCAAATGATAGACACAACTCAAACCAACTTAGCATAAAGGTAAACTTATTTGCTCCTATTACTGAAAAGTCCAAAGGCAACGTAGCTTTAGGAGCATGTAGGATCTCAGCTGATTTCCCTGCAAGTGGCTGCCATGATGGCTGTCCTCATATTCTACTGCTCAGCAACCCAGTTAAGAAAAAAGCATCTTTTCCCAGAGAGCTGGTAGGGAAGTTTTAGAGAAGACTCTGGTTGGCCCAGGGTCAGTCACATGCCCATCCCTGAAGGTATTGATCTGGTTAGATAAAGGGTTATTGGCCAGATTTGGATCACATATGTCTGGCAGGAGAAGTACAAGAGGATGATTGGTAATCATATCAGAAGCACATGAAATGAGAGTGGGTTAGTTCCCCAAAAGAAAAGTGGGTACTATCACTAACGTTAGGAGAAGGAAAACATTGACTGTATGCCTTTGCTTATGCTCCTTCCCTGCTTTCCCACCACAAGAATCATTGCATAAGTTCTAGACTGGTTCTTTTCTGTTTAATGACAATCTTTGAATGAAGCTGTCTCTATTGAGGCCAGCTGGAATATTACCTAGGAGGAAGGAGGAGTGAATTGGCCAAGTTCATGGTTTTAGTTGGGACATACTATCTTGATCATTCTCTCACTAAATTTACTACACCTCCCCAGGGATAAATCATCCCCCAGTTTTCAGCAGTCCCACCTCCTGGGAAAGCAGGAAGTCAGTGAGGTTCACAGTAATGCCACTAAAGTCTCTAGACCCTCCATGTGATTATTGCTTCCCTTCCTCTTTTCATCTGGGTGTATTTCCAACAGCCTCCCTTCCATATCAGACCCTTCAGCATGTCTGAGCAGTTTTTTCTTTATACCCACCTATCATTTTGATGAGGAATAAATATGTCCATCCCCCCGCTCTTCTAGTGGTCCATTGAAGCCCACCAAATTTGATCCATCCTCTAAGTTGCAACATGAATATCCTCCTCTGTGAAGACTTCCTCAAAACTCTCAACCCTAGATCATGGATAAACCTTTTAGGATTGTGACATGTTTAGAGAAATCCATATTCTTCCTATAGTCTAAAGTAATATATGTATTGGTTTTCAGTGATCTCTCATATTTTATCCCAAATTGTATTGTAATGGTGTCTGACCCTCTTTAACAAATCACCCCAAAACTTGGAGGCTTAAAATAATAAACATTTACTATTTATGGTTTTTTTGGGTCTCTCGTGAAGTTGCAGTCAAAATATCTCCTGGGCGTGCTTGATAGTGCACTGAAGGCTTGATAGAGCTGGAGGGTCCACTTCCAAGATGATTCACTAACAGGGCAGTTGGCAAGAGGCCTTAGGCCTTCACCACATTAGCCTCTCCATAGTCTGCCCAAATCCTCATGTTATGACAGCTGGCATTCCCCAGTGCCAGTGATCCAAGAATCCCAGCTAGAAACCATGCTGTCTTTTATGACCTTGCTTCAGAAATTGCACTCTTTCATTTCTACAGTATCCTATTGGTTACACAAGTTACCCCATTCCATGTGGGAGAAAATGCTAACAAGGGCAGGACTCCTAGGGCCATCTTGGAGCTGGCTACCACTGGCAGATAGTACTCCTAGTTTAATAACAGAAATGGCTTCAGGGTTTTGCTCTATCACTGAGCAGCTATTTGACATTTTTGTCATTATAGAATGGGCAGACAGTATCATCCAAATTTGGACATAAATGCAATGCAAATTGTGGCCATGACTAAAACAAGTTTAATGTAAAACCTGCATCAGTATATAGGAACCTGCAGCATGCAGAAGCAGGTCCCTATCAGAATCCAGGAATGTCCCAGTTTGGAGTCACATTCATCATGTTTTTGCATAAGCAGAAGAGGAAACCACTAGTCTTATGTAAGCCAGCACTCCCTCCTCCCTTTTGAACCAAATAAGGAGGACATATTCAAAAGATGCATTGCCAACTCCTGAGGCCTCTGGCTGAAGGGACACTTTTCCACCTACATGTGTTCTTCTTTAGAACTGGGGGCCTGGCCACCACTCAACACCCTCTAGGGCAGATAAAGTTTCTTTCACTCTCGTATCTGGCCTATACATACCATCCTCAGGCAGAGCCAGTCCCAAGCACAATGTTGAAACCTCTCCCTTCTTAGCACCTTCCTCTCTGGGCACCCAACTCCCAGCCCCCCAGATGCCTCCTCTGTTTTCTTTCCTTGCAGGTCTTGTTTTCAGCTAGCTGTCATTTATCTGTCAACAAATTGCCTGGAGGTATTACTGATGGATTATACATACTTATCTCACTCAGAGGCATTACATTTTAATAGGGCATACTTATGGCAAAGACATCTTCGATACCCAAAGGAATAAATCCTAAACAGTGAATTTTAAGCATCATGGCTGAAAAAGGCACTAAATATGATCAGATAGAGATTTAGAAAATTAAGTGACCCTGATCTTTGCTCTTCAAATCACTGGTCACAGGTCCAGTCTGCTTTGGGAGCTCAATCTTCTTCATCCCTTCCCTCTTCTCCCTCTCCATTCACAGCTTGGTTTCCAAACTCAGAGCTCACACACCATTCCTCCTCCAGAGTCCATTCCAGATCCTGTGGACAGCTACTCAGATCCACTTGTGCCTTCCCTGAAAAATGC
This sequence comes from Lepilemur ruficaudatus, assembly GCA_963574885.1. Taxonomy (NCBI): domain Eukaryota; kingdom Metazoa; phylum Chordata; class Mammalia; order Primates; family Lepilemuridae; genus Lepilemur; species Lepilemur ruficaudatus. The sequence goes on along the minus strand of CAUYRT010043675.1, from coordinate 11,063 downwards.
CTTTCTGTCTGACCTCTCTACCTTTATTCCAGCCGTGCCTTCCTCATCCTTCTTCGTCCCTTCTCCGAACTTCGAAATTTGATCCATCCTCTAAGTTGCAACATGAATATCCTCCTCTGTGAAGATTTCCTCAAAACTCTCAACTCCCCTAAGTCCAATCTCATGACATCTACCTCCCAGGACTCTCCCCTACCCTTGGCCAGTATCCTCAGAAGATTTCAAATGGAGCACAGGCTGCAAAATGCTAATTAGCTGTTCCTAGAGGGATGTCACAGAGCACCACTGGCTCCTGGTCAGCTTGGTGTGTTTGGATCCTAGCACAAGATTTTGCACTTTGGCACCCAATAGAAGCCTCATAGATTTGTTTGTTTGTTCTTACTTTTTAAAAGAATGGTACTTATAGTTTCTATCACTAATTAGCTCTGTGCTCTTGACCAAATCGTTTCCATTTCTTTGAGCCTCATTGTCCTCCCTTTTAACATAAGGACGCTGGGCAAGGATTGTCATAAGGCCTTTTCCAACTATAAAATGCTATGCCCAAGCTTCGACGTCATGGCCCAATCTCTCCAAAGTGAAGAATTAATATTTTCTTCATAATGTGATAAGAAGAGTGGGTTTGTTTTTGAGAGTAGTGTTGACACATGTTTGTGCAAATAAATTAACATTCCCATCTCTACTGACTCATTTTGCCTGGAACACAAGTTCACATACCAAGGAGAACTGAGAATGGTGATGAGAGAAATGCTTTCGAATCATCAAGGTAGGAGTACCACACCCCATCTTTACTTCATGGTTCTAGCAGTGGTCAACCTCCCTCTGCAGAACGGGAAAGTTCTGGATGACTTCTCTAGGCAGCATGGGGTCAAGGACGGCTGGCAAATCATCAGGAGATATCATCACACCTGCCCTTCTCCTGGTTGTCTTTGCTTATTGCTGCAACTGAAATGCAGGAGAAACCCTGAAGGAAATGTGAAGCTGAGAGGAACATAGCTCTCTGACCATGACCACAGAAAGAAACAAATGCAAATATGTTCCTCTGATAGCTTCACTTGGTTGCCTGTTCTGACCAGTCTTGACAGGTCCAAAAAGGCCCATTTCCAAAAGAAAGTTAAGAGACCTGACTTTTTCCTTCTCCCCACTGCTAAACCTTTTCCCTCTCCTTCACCCATACTCTGCTCCCGTAGTAGACTCTGTGGGTGCTGGGCCCAGATCCCCTTAACCAACCAGTACCATGAGTTCACCTATGGTGAGGGGTAGCAGATAATGACTCACAGCTACCTCCTTCTCCTGATAACTGTCCTCAGAGGACAGGAGCCACTTGCCAGCATGGTAAGCATCCTCTCTGGAGGCCCACAGCCAATGCCTGATGGACAAGGAGTATAAAAGTCAACCTCCTTGCCTACAAGCGGATGGATGTTCTGTGTGGCATGGGCTCCAGAAACTTCCTGTGAATCAGACCAACTCTAGGTCTTACTCAAGACTGCATCCTGTCTAGGCTTCTCCCCCTGACCCACCCCATGTCAGGCTCTGTTTCTGAGGAACCCAACCTAACCTAACTCAGCTCATCTTTCCTCAGTCTGCTATTCCATATAACTCCCTTCTAGAAAAGCCATTTTAGCTGGTAGGCTGACTGCTTTCCTGCACAGCTGCCCTTTGGAGGTTTTGTGTAATCCTAACAGTATTCCTCTGTGGTTGATTTATGTTTAAAGGGACAGTGAGTCTCTAGTAGACATTTTCAGATCATTGGGAAAGAGGACATGAAGCAATGTGGAATAGTAGAGGGAGTGCTGGTGCGGCAGTGAGCTGGAACTGGGTCCAGCTCTACACCCAACAGTCTTCTAGACCAGGGGTCAGCTGGTGTAGCTTTTGGATCACAGTAGACTCCTTCGTCAAGTGGAGAGAGGGCAGAGATGAGCCCTAAAAGCCCTTTGTGTTCTGCTATTCTACAGCTTTAGGATTCATACTCTTCTTTCCATTTTTACCAGGAAGGAACATGCAGGAAGAGATGCATGTTTGCAGGAAGTGATATGTGGACAGAGTGGACCCTGACTCAATTATTCATTTTCTATCTCCAAAGCGGAAAAGCCACACACATACTTTAGTGATATTTATTCAGCACACAGTGCATTCAAAGAACTGGTTTTGAATAAAACGGTCTAAGCACCTACTTTTTGGTGGGAAACTGGCAACAGGGCTTCCTCGTTTTACGCTGGCAACCACTCAACATCTGCTCGTCTTGGCCGTTTGCATTCATGAAACTATGTCAGAGTCTGTTGAAAAAGACAAAACCTGCTCAAATGAGAGCAGGACTCATTTGTAAGAAGGAAAGTGCTCATTGAATCAACCACAGTCCACATTGTTCACTTAAAGAATAGAGCTCACTTGTTCTTCCTTTCCTGTTAAGTTTTCGAAGTGTGTTCACATCCGTCCCTTCGACTGGTCCTTTTGGCAGCTTTGTAACATATCGTTTCTATTTAGAAAATGAAGAAACTGAGGCAGGGTGTGATTATGTGGCTGGATTTTTAACTGACAGTGAGTTAAAGTCAAAAACAGGCCCCAAGCACAGTGCCAGGCCTCAGCTGCCTGAATTCTTACTGCATCCCACCGCCTTTCAAACCAGTCTAGAGTCTACCTCAGTGTCTTCTAAGGATTGTGGGTAGGAAGTTTTCTAGGAAAGGCAGGTAATTGTTATAGAAAAGGAGGAGTCTAGCATGAAATGAATTTTGGAAATGCCATGGTAAGCAGGCATCTTCACAATGAGACATTTTGGAGCTTTGATGCTGCTCAAGTGTTCCAAGGGAAGACGTTGCATGGGGCATTTCCAAACACGCTGGACCACACAGCCCTCTGCTCCCAGATCAGCTTGAGTCTTGGAAAGCCCTCCAATAAGTCAGACTCGCTGGTGTATATGATACCCTTGGTTTGGATATTTGGATGATTTCTGGGACCAAGTAGGCATAGACTACTATTCCAACTATTTCAGTGATCAGTAACCTGACACCTTGGTTTTGTTTGTGTGTTTGAGTGTGTGTGTGTGTGTGTGTGTGTGTGTGTGTGTGTGTGTGTGCTGGCAGGCCCTACTTGGTTGCAGTGTGATATCTATACCTTTTGCTTTGAAAAGGTTGCTACAAAGGACTCACTGATTACTCTCTTGAAAAATTGATTCAGATGTCACCCTCTCAAAGTGTCCAATAAGCTAATTGGGCCTCGTGATTTCCAACAATGTGAGTATTCAAGGTATACCAGTTCTGACACAGTCCATCATCTTTTTTTCCCAATTTTTTATTTTTAATTATTATGGATACATAATAGGTATATATATTTATAGGGTACACATGATGTTTTGATATAGGCATACAACGTGTATTAATCAATCAGGGTAATTCGGGTATCCATCACCTCAGGTGTTTTTTATTTCTTTGTGTTAAGAACATTCCAATTCCACTCTTTCAGTTATTTTAAAGCATACCCTAACTTATTGTTGATTATAGTCACTTTGTTGTGGTATCAAATATTGTTCATTCTATCTATCTAACTATATGTTTGCACCCATTAACCATCCCCACTTTATCCCCCCACAACTACGTTTCTCAGCATCTGGTAACCGTCATTCTACTCTCTGTCTCCATGAGATCAATTGCTTTAATATTTAGCTCCCACATACCAGTGAGAACATGTGAGATTTGTTTTTCTGTGCTTGACATAATGTTCTCCAGCTCCATCTACGCTGTTACAAATGGTAGGTGTAATTTCTTAGTCTTAAACTTAAGCCTTATGTAAGCTTCTTTCCTGAGAAGCTCTACAGCCCTCCAAAAAAGATCGACATCCATCTATAATTACAAGCATTTAATTGCCCACATATAATAAAATTTCAAGAATTGAAATCATTGCTTCCACATAAACATATTATACCTCTTACAATTCAATGCTGAATATCTGCGTCGGAGTCAGATTTTGTGCCTCCCTAGATCACTCTCCCCGGCATGTCCCTATATCTTGGATGTCACTCAATGGTGAGCCCTAGTCAATGACAACCCATTTCCTATCACCACTGGCAGCAGCTCAGGTGCCCTATACAGGCCTTATTGAAATCCATGAAAGCTCGAGTCCTCATGCGGGAGAGTGCATGAAACACCAGGGCAGGGGCTGGGGCTTAGCCCTCTCCTAGAAGGGCTGAGTGAGGTACACTGCAGTAGCGAGGAGGAGAGTGCAATTAACACTTAATGAGACACCCTACCAGTTAGAGGCAAGAAGTAGAAGGAAGCCAACAGGAAACCTTCAGCCCCATCCTCCTCCAGATAGATTGTTTTATGGTGCAGTGGTTCCTCCTGCCACCTCCAAAGCCCTCCAAGCAAGTGGCTGTGTTTTGTTTTGGAGCTGAGCCTGGCTCAGAAAACACCACCTTTGAGGAACTCTGCCTACTTCCCTTGGCTTCCTCTCTATGCCATGGAATTGTATCCCGAAGAGAATCATTAGCATTTCAACCCTTCCTTTAAGCTCTATTCTGGAGAAGGCAGGCTGAAAATTCCATACATATCTAAGAGTTTTTCCTATTTTTAAAGTAGTCATAATTTAGCTAATGTATACTGAACCTTACAATACAGACTCTTCACACTGCCCGTTTGATGAGAATAAAATTGTGATAACCCACTGTCTATAAATCTTTGGTTATTCATTTTGGTCTTAAAGTTGATCTATTCCAAAGTGTCTGCTGCAGATGACAGATGTAAGTGTTCATTAATAAAATAATTATGCTCTAGGACAAGAATATTGCCAGATTTCATTACTGCTGAAGCATGACTAGCTCACGGTCTTCTACCCAATCTTGTTCAAGGGGTGAAATATGTTCAGATCAAGAGGGGGAATAGCATGTATATACTGTATTATAGAGGCTACAGATTGCACACGAGTTTAGGGAGACAGACAGATTAGTTTAATCATAAGTTTAAACACAGCAATTGAAAAAAGTAGTTACTATACTTCTATGAAACAATCATATAAAGCTAAATTTTTATGAAACTCAGTTTTTTCCTGTGGCCTAGACAATACATAGTTCCCTGGACTGGAGATGAGACCTTTTCAAACCCGCATCTACAGAGATGTTCCCAAAAACATAGATTATTCCCATGAAATGCACTTTCATTGGCAGCTAGAAGTCCTCATCTTCTCAAAGGGAATTGTGAGAATCAGGAAAAACAGAACATGCTACGCTGCAGCAAAAAACAAGCCAATTACCTTAGTGGCTTCTAACAGTAAAAGCTTATTTCTCACTCTCGCTACATGCCCAAGGGTTGGCAGAGGGCAGGGGGCTGCATTCCAAGCCATCCTCTCTTTGGCAGTAGCTGTCACTTGGAGCATTGCCAGTAACCTTGGCAGGTAAAAGAAGTGTGAATAACATAGTATATCTTAAAGCTTCAACAAGGAAGAGGCGTAGTTATTTCTACCCATATTTTAGTGAGCAAAGTAAATCCGATGGTCAGAAGGCCACACATTATTTCAAAGAGGACGGGGAAAAATAGTTCTACTAAAGGACCTAAAGAAGGAGTATCAGAATATTTGCTTTCATCTTTAATGACCAGGGCTCTATGCACTGTCATCAAAGGAAGAAATTATATCCTGGGATAGGAAGGTCAGTAGAGCAGTTTGTTCCAAGTGTAGCTTGCCCTCTCTGAGGTCACTGCAGATATCCAGGTGTTCTCAGATATTGGAAGGTTGTGCTGCCACAGGTGCATGACATACTATCGCCACTGCCACCCCTTGCAGTGCAAATGTGTAAATTCTTGCTTAAAATCCCATCTAAGAAGGCAGCAAATTGAGCTTCTCTTCTGTCTGCTGAGCTGTGTGGACTGGGGGTGGGAGGGGTGAAGTAGAAACTTTCCAGCCCCATTCTGGAACAGGACGGTATTGGGAGATCATACCCCAGCATGTCCTCCACTGTGCTGAAGGCTCACTTTGCCTCTTCCTGCAGACCGACCCTGGTAGTAGCATGCGCTCCCTGAAGATCTGGCATCCAACATGCATCACATCCAGAGTCATCAGTCTGCTCTGGAAACCTTCGCAAATGCAGTCTCCAAGTTCTCTGCAGACAGCATCCTATCAACCTGGGAGTTGGCTTGTTTTCTTAGCAAAAAAAAAAAAAAAAAACCACCATTTTTTTCAGAGAGTTCCTTTGAATGGTTCCTATAAATCTGAGTTGAAAGACTTTGAGCCAGAAGCCTTTTAAAGAAATTTCTGGTCTTTCTTCTCCAGGCTTTTAAAAGACCACATCTTCAGAAGCCATTTTTTCAAAAATCTATCTAGGGCTAAGTAGAGTATCCTACAGAACAGAGACAAAGGTAAATTTTCTAGAGAGAGAGAGAGAGAAAGAAAAAAGAAAGAGAAAGGATGGAAAGAAGGAAGGAAGGAAGGAAGGAAGGGAAGGGAGGAAGGAAGAAAGGAAGAAAGAAAAAATCACAAAGAGTTTTTAGGTACTGAGAAGCTTCAATACTGGGCACATTTTTATAAGTCTATAAAAAATGTCTTTGTTTCTTCTTCAATTCCATTAAACAGGGCAAAGGAGAAAAGCACATGTCCCATTTTCTCCTCTGAGGTCATTCCTCCTTATGCTGTCCACGTGCCCAGGGGTTAGTGTATTAGCATACCAAGCCCCCCGAAGTTCTCGCCTCTCTGCTCAGATCCTCTCTGGCTGCTTGGAAAGCAGGCAGCAGTTTAATGAGACAAGTTCCCCTTGGAGACTCCTCTCCCCTCCAGGAATTCTGTAAGTGCTTTATATAAAACAGTAATAGGATGGTTCAGCCAGACTCTCTGGCTCAGATACACTAACTGCTGCTCCCTTGGGGAAGGAGGAGTAGGTAGCCGAGTGATAAGACCATTAGGACTGACTGCACCCTGCGAGCTGGTAGTCCCTGAAGCCACTTTTCTTGCCCGTTGTAAGCATGAAAGGAAGTCGTGAAAGGCTGATGAGAACAGACTTCCTGGTGGGATATGAAGCTGTCCATGGACAGACTCTGGATAATAATGGGCAGAGAATGATTTAGTGGCTTGATTACTATAGAACAAAAGCTGGGAGCACTGGGCCTGGGAAGCCCAGAGGAGCTGCAGAGGAGTGATAAGTGAGAAAACGGCAATGCTGGCCCCACGTAGGTGAGTTGCCTGCCCCTGTCATTGGCAGGAGCCAAGGGAACCCTGTGGGAGGCCTTAGCAGCACCTCCCAGGACTCCAGGATACTGCGGATAAAGATGAGTCACAGCTGTGTAGAATTTCTCTGCTTTCCATATCCGCTACACTGTGTCCTCTGAATTCATAGATTTTGGCTTTCATAGGACTCCTGGCTTCAGGAATACCTGACTCTCTGCCTTATTGGGTTCTTTTTTTTCTAATAGATTGAGAATGTTGTTGAGATTTACTAATGTTGATGGAGCAATAGTTGGAATCAGGGAGAAGGTAGCTAAAGCCATGAGCAGTGTCAGAATGGGATGAGGCATGGGGATGAGACTTGGGACAGAAGTTAGGGGGCAGGACAAAGAGTGGCCTGAACAAAGTTGTGCTTTCATTTTTCTTTCTTTTCTTTTTCCTTCAATGCATGGTATTGATCGACATCCCACTATCAACCGCACACACGAGAAATTCTATTCAACCCAAGGGACAATTTTATGATATGTCCACAAATTCTTTGATATTCTTTCTTTAAGAGATGGAGATGAATTCTCCTTCCCTTGAATGTGGGCTAGACTTATGACTTGTTTCTTAAATAGAATAATGCAGATGTGATAGTGCATGACTTTAAAGATGGGGTCATAAAAATCCTTGTGGCCTCCTGCTTACTCTCTTTTATTCTCATATTTGGAGCACTCATTTTTGGGGAGTGAGTGCCCCAGGCAAGCCTTCATGTGCCTGCAGCCCTTGTCAGCATTCTGACTGCAACCCTCACAACCTCAGATCCTGAGCCCGGTTGCCAGTTAAGCCAGTCCCGATTCCTCACCCACGACGTTGTGAGCTAATGTAAGTTTGTTGTTTTAAGACATTAAGTTTTGGAGTGATTTGTTATGCAACAATAGATAATTAAGACAACTGGGATTGTAGTCACCATGGCACAGACGGTGGCCTAAAACAGATGACCAGAAGTAAGTCTGCACCATGTTCCTCTAGTTAACACCACAGTTTATTAGCTCTTGTTTTCATAAACCACCCCAAAAATCTGAAGAGTGGGGAAAGAAAAATGAGCCAAAAGCTTTCCATCCTGTACTTGGTCCTGGCAAAATGAATTGGCCATTTTAGAGCATCTCAAGATCCGTTTCGTTTCTTTGTACATTCCCTTGGGACAAATGATCAAATCCTCAAGTTGAAGCTCTATTCAAAGCTGTGGTTATGGATTCATCTGATTATCATGTTGAAGTAAATTGGGAGACACATTTGCCTATTCTGCATTTAGAGGTTGTTAGATTAGCTAAATTGGAGCAGAAAGGAAGAAGAGAAGGAGGAAAGGGGGGCAGAAATGAGTAAGAATGAGATCTATCGTTTACATTAGCTTCTCGGTGAAGCATCAAAGCAGTTAGCACTTTTCACGTTTTAGCAGCTAGAGAAAAGGTGTCCTCCCGCAGTTCAGGATTTTATGAATTTTGTCCCTAAGCTTTTCATACCCACCTTGATTTATTAGCCTTTCTCAGCATTATATCTTGTAGACCTGCCAGAAGAACACAGCGCAATGAAACATCTGGTAAATTTTCCCAGACCCTATTATGAAATATCTTCAATTTTCAATTCAATGAAAAGTAAACAAGTCACTGTCTTCCCCAGAAGTGATTCACTTTGCTGTCAGAACCCACGGGCCATAGGCGACGGAGGCTTCAGAGTCCTTCCTCGGGCAGATGGGCACATGGTGCCCATCTTTTTGCAGTCTGGGTTAGCCAGAGGGGTCAGGTAACTCTTGGATGCTTCACCTAAATAAATACATCTGCTTGCTCAGTGAGGTGGTTATTTTTTAATTTCCAAGTGATGCGCTTTGTTGCTGTTCAGGGGTCACTTATGAATTGACATTACATCAGCAAATAGTAATTGCTTAATTTCTGCAAAACTGCCTCGTCTCATTTCCATTCCAGCTTCCCAAGCCCAGAGCATGTGTGCACGCACACGCACCCACATACACACACAAACACACAGCTAGGCTTGAAACAGACAATGTAGTTAATGTGGCCACTTTTAGCTGCTTGTAGTATTGCATAGCCAGCTTTTTTTTTCCTAAGGAAGCCATCTCAGCCGATCTTTCTGACAGCAACCTATCCTGCACTTAAGTTAAAATGAACATTTCTGAAACCCTTGTATTCATTAAACAGAAAACAATGTCCCATAACTGGAAAAGAGACTATCCTGGTGAATATTTCCAGGGATTCTTTTTCCAACAAGGCATCTTTACAGATATAACACATAGATCCTAAGCAGATACACTTGACTGACAGACAGGGAGGACCGAACCATAAGGACTTCAAACAAGCACGTACTAGCTTCGAGTGCGATGAGCATCTGCCAAGAGACCAAATGACTCAGAACCAGATGATTTTCTAACAACACATATGGAGAAACTGAGGTTGAATGTGGGAAAGAAATTTGGTTAGTGTTTCACATAAGTGATGTCAGTGTGGTGCAAACAATTCAGATGTAGGAAGTGGGAAAAAAGACAAAGATAAACACTTCCCAGATCGGAGCGGGTTAGCTTGAGCCTCAGATCCCTGTAGCAGTCCCATTGCAGAAACTCAGAAATGACCCACAACGGGACATTTGAACTATAACTGGCAGCTGATCCATTTGAATCATCTGAGGCTGTCTCTGCAGTTCAGCAAATGCAACGTCTTCTTTCACGAAGATGAGCCTTGTGAGTGAGTCTTTTTAATATCTCCATATCCAGCACAGTGCTGGGAACATAATACGCATTTAGTAATGTCTGCTTGAGAAAAGATGGACTCGTTTCCATCGTTGTGGATCTCACCTCCACGTTAACTGTCTACTTCCTGCTTCTCTCCTTCCTTTTGAAGCCGAAGGAAGGCAGAAGGGGGCTCACCCCCTCCCTAAATCTCCTTCCTTGTTACAAACGAGCCTGCTGGAAACCCTCAAACTTTAGGGTCTCTAGTAATATTGTTCATACAGTTTCTCTTTTTTCTGTCTTTTTGATTTCACCTTAATAAACGCTAAGCCTATTAATGCTTCCCCCCACCCGGGGAAGCAAAGAAGGGGTGGGCAAGGGAAGGAACACAGGCTGCATTTTGCCCTTCGTTTTCTCTGGGAGCCAAATTATGTTATTTCCGTAAAAGCATCTCTCCTCTTTTCCTAGGCATCTCTTAGAGCTGAAGGTGGGTCACCTCAGCATGGGGGCTGCTTATCTTGGTGGGGACCTGGTAGTGGGCTTTTAACGTTGGCCCAAGCTGAGCTGGCTGCTTGGAATGCTTAATGCTATTTATTTAAAAAAGGAAAAAGCTATAGCTGTCTCCTCCAATGCACTGGTGTAGAAAATGCTAGTGAACATTTTCATTTCCAGCTCAGTTTCTTAATCCCTTGCAATGGAGGAAAGACAGTAGGCCAGGAAACTCAGGACTTTGTAGGCCCCACGCTCATGCTTGGTTTGTGGAAATACTGTCACACAGCACCGGAAAAGTGGGACAAAGGCATACAAGGATGTCTAAAGGCAGTCTGAGAGTGTTCCAATCAGTAGCATTTTCTTCTATGACAAATAGTTATCTTTTTGGTTAAGTCTGTTTTAAAATGCTAATCCGGGTTTGTTTATAGTTGGCCTCAGCCTGCAAGCCCACAGGCCCGGCCCGGCCAGGCATCCCTGAGTCAGAAGTCTTGTGGAAGGAGAGTTTGCCACAATATAAAACCAAGGCAGTGGATGCTAAAGCCAAGAGCAAGTGGCCTTGGTGTTTTTTTGTTTTTGTTTTTTTATTTGAAATGAAAAATATTGGCAAAACAATTGCAAAACAGATTTGGGAGACCAGTGTACGGATAACGGTGGTCAGGAAACATTAGATGAGGCTAAACTTAGTAGAATGGAGAGCTTTGATTCCTCCACCAGC
>CAUYRT010043674.1:0-33582 GCA_963574885.1 Lepilemur ruficaudatus | reverse complement strand
GGGCTTCAAAAGGACAAAGATCACTATTTTCATCATCTTACAATTATCCCTATATATCTCAACTATTTAGAAACTCAGTAAATATTTGTTTTAACTTAATTTCTGCCTTTCTCATGACACAGTGAAGTGTTCCAGAACCAGAACCATAGTGTTCAAATTCCAACTTCTTTTACCTTTCTTTTTCTTCTTCTTTTTTTTTCATGCTGCAGTTTGCAACAATATTTAATGGAAGCTGTTTTAAAATCACTTTTGTAAAAGAACACACTGAAGAGCAAGAGTTTGTAAATAGTTTGAAAAGTCTCACTTTTGGAGAATGAACATGGCTACAGGGAAGAAAACTGTAACTTTCTTGTACATAATGAAATTCTGTGGACACATGCCTGTCACAGTGCCAGGCACAGTACAGGAAGTTAATTAGAGTGGTTTGAGTTTCTATGGCATTACCTGCTCTAAGTAAATGTGTTCTTGAATAAGGTCATCCTGTCCAGTCATTTCATGGCCAGCAAACAATTAGGAGCCTTGGGGAACTCAGCTATGTTTATGACAAAACTTCTTTACTCTTAGCCTTTTCATCTATCAATAAATCTATCAGGATCCATTTTTCTGTCTTCCTCTAATGTCTGCTCCTGGTATGTTTCTTAAACCTGATAAGTATGGCTTCTCCATATAACTTAGCATGGTTTGCATACATTACAATTACTTTCCCCAAACAACACTTGCCCTCTTGGTAAATGCACTCACTCCTCCAGCAAGGCTCATATTCCTAGCATTAGCACACCAGGCCATGATGCTCCAAGGGGAGCACCTCTTCATCCTTTCACAGCCAACTGCAATTCTTCTCCAGCAAGACATTACTGAGTCCCACATTAAGGTATGCTTTCTATTGTTTCTTATTTCATAAAATCATTTATTTATATCTTTCTTGCAATACCTAACCAACTCTATTATTTGCATGCAGAGTTATTCTAATCATTAACAGTAAAATCCTTAAGGACAGGAGTCATGTTCTGTTATTCTGAATTTCTAATACTAACATGTTACTTGGCATAGATTCGCATTCTATAAATATTTTAAATGAAAGAGCAAATAATCTATAATAAAATGTAGTGTTGCATGTATAGTGTATTCTATGGAACATTTCTATTTTTGACTTGACTTTGAAAAATGTTGGTTTGATGTAAACGGATTTATTTGCAATCATTTTTAATTCTAGTATATAGTTTTCAAATTTGTTTAATACTAGTCTTATAGCTGTCTTGTGGGACCTATTTTATTTTTTGTTTTGTCTCTGTGACTTTACATTTTCTGTGTAAATGAAAAAACAGTATTATGAATTGGAAAAAAATCTTGGTACTTTAAAAGCTAATTATCCCCCTTCTGTACCACCCACCTTGTATGACCTGAAGAGCAAACAAAATGGAATGGGACACCAAGTTATTTTTCCTCAGTATCCCTCACTGGCGTAGAATGTTTTGAATTATTTATGATGTTTACACAGAAGAAAAAAGACAGAGGATTTCAGTTCTTATAATGAGTAGAACAAAGTGCAAAGATCAAATAAAGTCAACGAAAAAATCCAATAAATAATAAAAGAGTCATGTAAATTAGCATTTGTTTTGGGGATGTCTTACATTGTAAAGTCATAGATCATGTTTATAGAAGCTTTAGGAATGAATAAAAATCCTCTCATTGTCTGAACATTACCTCACTTTCCTTTACTGTAGTTACTTGGACCAGTCAATGCCTAAAAGTGTTCAGAACCTCACTTTCTCCAAGGTGGACTTTGGCATATTTTTCTGAAAATTGGAGTCTAATTATCTAAACGAGATGAAAAAATATGTTTATGCAAAATATCAAAGGTCACCTGTAACTGAATGTGAGGTGTGCATAGAACATATAGCAGAAAACACATAAAGCAGAAAATTCATGCTTTCAGTATTTAATGCTTTTTATGCATAATTTAAAACACTAAATCTCTGAACTTATAAAATGCTATCTGTTCTTCTTAACTTAGCAGAAATCAAATGATCAAATGTGATAATCCACACAGAGTTAAATTGTTTTATATAAGTTATTGTTTATATATTTTCACCATCATTATTTTTTAATCATTAAGACTTCATAATGAGGGTCTATAGAAGAAAATCCTATTTATATAAAACTTTAGCAATCATTAAAATTATATTATTAGAATTTTCAAGGAAATGAACAAAATAGATGAGGAGAAAAATTAAAATAATAAAAAAGCAGAAGAAAACCAGCCACACACAGTAAACATGAAGAAAGAACACAATATCTGATTGTTCTCACCAATGTAAAGAAAAGAGAAGAAGAGTCTAGAGTAATCAGAGAAGAAAGACAAGCACAGCAATATGGAGCAAATTGGATGAAAATAATGAATTTCATTTCTAATTAGGTTTATCTGGAGTGAAATAGTTTGATGTAATTGGTACTTCCTTGATAAGTTGGAGCAATCTCCACAAAAGATGCATGTTTAGTCACCACCAGGAAGAAAGTACAGATTGAATTTAGCTGAATCATAACCCTGCATGCTCCCTTTGAATTTATTGATGAAAAACTTTGAGAGAAATAGTTAATGATGTAGTACACGTTGCCACGAATGTGTGCAAGTTGGCCAAAAGCCACCCCTTTCCCCAACCTCTATCCATTGGGATTGCATAAGGTATTTCTGGAAGAATTTCTTACTTTGAAATATAACATTTTTATGGACTGAAATAAATTAGTCTGCCTATACATTAAGAAAGCTGAGGACTTTACTGAGAGGAGTTGGGTCTTCTCCACCCACCGGGGGAATGCACAGTGATCTTAATGTCTGAATGAGATAGTTCCAAGGGTCAAAGTCAAGATAAAAATTTGAATATATGAGGTGTCTGTATACCCTCAGTGTTTTATGTGTATCACAGCATTTCTTCTCTCTACATCTCAATAGAAAAAGTAATTCTCACGGAAACCATCAATTCTTATGCATACAAATTTTAGTAACAGTGATAATTATAGGCTTATGGATGAAAATCAGCTACCTGGTTCATAATTGGGATGAATGAAAGAATAGTCAGAAAGTCTCCTTTTCTCAGACTACCCCTATCATTTATCAATATCAAAATCTAATTTTTTCTGATGACTTAAGGCATTTTCTACTCTGTTAAAACGTATATATTATGGGGAGAATTAAACCTTTTCCATATTGAACATACATAATATCCTTCCCAGTTAAACATCACTGATAGAGAACACAGAACCAAGAGCGAGACAGAAAAGATAGGAATGGACATCTGACTGGTTCAGTAGATGTAAAAGTGAATCTGAAAATTTAGAATTTAGCCTGGCTTAACCATTTATTAGCCTATGATTCTGAGAATGTTTATTAAATTCTGTAAATCTCAGAAATGGTAATTCCAATTCCTAGGCTGCTCCAGTGGACTATTAGTAGACGAAAAAAATATTTCCTGTAGAAGAAATGTATACACTGTAGAAGCCTACCCAATGCTGGTCACTGCTGTCATGATTACTATGGGAGTGTTGACCAGGGAGAAGGAGGGAGGTGTAGAGTGTGACTGCCTTCAGGGAATGCTGATCCATACCATTATCTTGTTTTTCTGCTGGGATGTGGGAGCGCTGAGGGTGGGCACCACATCTCATTCTTCTCTTTCTTCAACTGAGTTTCAGAACACTCAATACCCAGTGTGCACTGTGTAAGAAATATTACACTTCCAGGTAAAATAACAGGAAGAATCTGCTAACAATTTTTTTTCTTTTCTGAAAGAAGAGGAATGGATTAAGCTAGAAAGTCATTTCTGCTTAAAAAGTCTATAAAAATGAGACCTCAGTGGAAAGGGAAAATTATTCTGCACTTAGAGCCAAATTTTTTCTTGGTGTCAGGAGACAGGGCAATAAGAAGAGTTTAATTCACCCTCTGAAACCCCATGAGTCTGATTTGGATACCTATGGGTTTAAAATGAATATTTTTTACTCTATTTAGGTTTAATCTTCATAGATCAATAATGAAATCAATGCAACACTAAATAAGGGTTTAAGAATGAGAATCCAATCAAAACTGATAGCATAACTCAATAAAATGTTAAACTGAGCAGGTAACCAAAGAAAATCAGTGGACCTGTGTTGATCTGGAATAAGGCAATGAGCATAATAGCCACTAATTGAGCACCAACTCTATGGCAGTCACTCTACTTACATTTTCTTTATAAAAACAATCACATAAGAAACCCATAAATTCAGCATGTCTTTTCCCAAATTGCAGTTTTTGAAGGTGAAACTCAGAGAGGCTGATTTAATTGTACAAGGTCAGGTAGATAATAGTCTAGGATTTAAACTCATATCTGACTTATGTCAAAATTTCTTGCTCTCTAACATCATGGTAGGGTGAATGGATCAAATTCATCTTGGATTCCCATTTATTTCCCAATCTCCACATTTATGTCTTCATACGCATTCTACAATGAGGCATCCCAGTTTGATGGCTTATATCATGGACCCTAGAACCAGATTGCCTGGGTTGTATCATAACATGACCAATTAACATCTTCCATGACCTAATGCAAACTTCTGACTGTCTCTTTTGACATTCTCATCCTTTGTTAAATAAAAATAATAATTACCAACTTTATATGGCAATTTGGTTAATTGAAAGGGTTACTATATTATACACACACATACACATACACACACACACAAAGGAAAATATGCATTGTGTGACTTAAAACTCATAAAGTTTTAACTACATTGGAATGAAGAGATCATCTCAGATTTGATTCACATATTTTACAGAAGAGAAAATTGAAAATTTTAAAATTGAAGTGATAACCAGCTTGCTTATGATTATACACAACTACTATTAGACATCAGGTCTACTAAGTTTCTATTCCATGAGACCCTCTTCCATCTTATTCCTATAAATCTGTCTCTGAGAGGTTAAGTCTTATCCTGACAAATATGTTAACTAAAAATTCATCATGAAGTTTTGGAGAACAGAATGGCAGCATTTCTCAATTTATGGCAGATAAAGAGGATCTCTAATTTAAATTTTAACAGTTTGGCAAAAAAAAAGTGGAAAAAGTGAAGATCTTGAGTGTCAAAGCACCTGAGATTGAGTTCAGATACTGTCAAGAATTTACCATCTGAACTTGGGGAAAGTTCTCAACTTGCTAATAATGATATTTATACATACCATTATTAATTTTACTTTTATTTTATAAATGAAACACAAAAGTAAGGAGTTGACAAATGTCAAACAGGAAAGTGATGAAGTGAATATACAAACCCAGGTAGTCCTACATACTCCAGAGCCAACTCCTGATTTTGTTTTATGGAAAAATATGTAAAGCATAACATTTATGATAATAACCATTTTTAACTGTACAATTCAATGGCAGTAATCACATTGAAATGTTATGCAACTATTACTACTATTTCCAGAACAATTTCTTCACCCACATAGAAACTCTGTACTTATTAAGCAATAAATCACTATTTCATTTTCTCCAGCCGATGGTAACCTCTAAACTACTTTCCATCTATAAATTTTCCCATGTATTTGTTTCATATAAGTGGAATCATACAATATTTGTTCTTTTGTATCTGTCTTATTTTACTTAGCATGATGTTTTCAAGTCTCATGCAAACTGTAGCATATACTGAAGTTTTGTTTCTTTTCTTTGGCTGAACAATATTCCATTGTATGGATATACAGAGTTACACTCTGAATCACCGTAGAAAGCTATATTATATCAAGTAAAGAGATAATAATAGAAACTTTGCAGGAAGGTTATAAAAATTAAATATGATAACATAAGTAAAAATATTCTGTAAAACATTACACATGTTTAAAATATTGTTTTCTCAATCTTCATTGCTTAGCTAAGCCTTGTTTCTTTCATCATGGTATACAAAGAACACATCTTCCATTAATGGGAGATATGACCTTGAATCATGCTATTGTAGGTAACCATTTCTTTATCTTTAACAGACAGGTACAGGACAGTGTGACCAGCCCCCCGCTGAACAAATTTCAATGACCGCTGTATAATCCTCTTAACTAATTACTTGACCTTTACAATTGTTTCCCAGAAATGATGGATTTTCTGCTAAGATTCTGAAGGCCTCTGGGGAGCCTTCCTGAAGCAAGATTCACCCACCTCCACAACCTGCCCCCAGTGCATGTAGCCCCTTGTCAGTTACACCATGACCTATTAAAGGCATGTGGCCCCTCCTTTAAAAGCCCATGATTTCCATTAGTCAGAGAGAGATGGATTTGATGCAGCTCCTACCGTTCTCCCTATAAGACATCTGACATGTTGAAAATTCCTTTCTTCCTTGGCAATCCTCATTTTCTCAATAATTGAATCTTTGTGCAACAAGCAACTGGACCTAGTCTGAAACCCCATTGCAGTTTTAACAATAACAGTATTTAGCAAGGAAAAAAAACCTGCTTCTGTTCTCAAGAAATATCCTAGTTTAGATCCTGATTCTGCTGTCAAAGAATTTTTTGCTTTTACTTGGGCCATTTACTTAAAATCCCTGAGCTTCAGCTCCTTCTAGTATAAAAAGGTGGTGAAGGGATGAATGATCTCCAAAATACCATTAGCTTTAATGTGAGGTTTCTTCATCTAAGGAATGCCTGAGATGAACTGTGTGCATATTAATGTGTAGAGTCAAACCTTTAAAAAGAAAAAGTAATTATTTTGGAAATAAATCCTATGGAGATAGCACTTTTTGGAGAACACAGGGGTAATTATCAGAAATCTCTTGGGAAGGAAATGATTTTGGATTGTTCCCAAATATAGACTGATGAGAATATCCACAGCTAATGACAGTTACCTTAATTGAAGCACTTTAAGTATATTAATTAATTAATCTTCAAACTCCCCCTTCAGAATGGAACATTAATAAGGACATCAATTTATCAACAGAAAGGAACTAAAAGAGATGATGTGACTCGCTCAAGGCCGTGGAGTAATCATGGTCCATGTTTGACTCTAAAGGCAGAGCTCCTGAAATCCAGGCCTGGGCCATTAAGGCTCTGTACAAAATAAGACTTTAATAGTATCCCTGATAGATGTTTCAACCTCCTCACTGAGGATCTTGAGGCCTGTAGCACTCAGTTCTGAGTGCTGTCCTTGAATTTATATTTTCTGCAGAAGTCAGCTTTTTCTTTCTTTCCTCTCTCTTATTGAGTCCCAAGTTTCCATGGGTTATGCCATTAGATGATGAGAATATGCAGGTGAATAAATTATGCCCTTGGGAAGCTTACATTATAAGGAGAGATACAGATATGCAGAAAGACAATTACAAATAGAGCATCATCACTGCTAAATGGAGATAGGTATGAAGAGGTTGACACACCAGGAGAGAAATTTACTTTTCAAAATAAGCCCTGATCAATGATTTCTATTGGGTAGCCAATCACAAGTGGCACAATCAGATGGAAGGTCCTACACACCTGTACCAAATTAGTCTTACTTCTGAACTAAGTGTGCTCAATCATCTTTCTGTAGTTATTTCACAGAACTCTCCAACTTTTAGCTTATCACAGAGTTTCCTGAAAATTTTAGTAAAATCAAAGGAATATATTAAAACATGACTCAGTAAAAGCATTTCAAACTAGATCTGTTTGGGGTGCCAGAATGTGAAGATCTATACACTATGATTATCTACATCATCATCATCATCATCATCATCATCATCATCACCCTACAGTGTTTACTAAGAACTCATAATGTTCCTGGTACTATATGTGCATATGCATGATCATTTATGACGGTTATTTTAGATTTTTCAAAGGAAGTTATCTAGGAAACATCATGGTAAAACACTTGCCACCGAGCTTGCGTTTGGACATTTTGCTTTTTGCAGTGTTTCTCTTACACTGGCGGATAGGCACACATTTTTACCCCTGGTTCCTGAGGATCAATACATGAATTCTGTTTAACATCCAAGCCAATCAGTCCAGGAATTTCACTGATGGAGGATATCCCATGTTAAGGACTTAATTCACTATTGTGCTTATTTTTTATGACATTAGCATTCCATTTTGATTTGCTGTAATGAGAGATTCTTTGAAATCTGAGAGCTCCCAGATGTTGACAGATGAACCCTTGTAAGTTATTTAACTGAATGGCGGAAACACTGGGAAGGCCTGGGAAACTTAGGATTGTTGGAAAAACTGGCTTGAGTATTGAGAAGTGTAATATACCAGAGAATATACAAACTGAGCATAAATGTGCAACTGGACAAGAACTAGAGAAATCCAGATGGTGCTTACTCCTAAGGGACCAGTACCAGGCCAAACATTAGAGGAGCAGGAAAGAGTGGGATACCAGAGAACATGGAGGTGAGGACTTTGACCACGAGACCATGAGACAACCATCCTCGGTCAAAGCTTGTTGGGCTTTAAAATACACACCTTGCCAGGTGAGTCCAGTGGGAGAGAATTAAAGCACTTAAAGAGGGTTACTGAACACTTGGGAAAAATGAGAATCTTTGTGAAGATGGGCACAGAACTGTGTGCCTCTGGAGAACCTGGAAAATCATAGGTTCTCCTTGAACCTTGAACCTGGAAAATCACAGATTCTCACAGCTTCTTGATGGGGCTGGCCTGGCAAGCTCTGCCTCCAGAAGGGGCTAGGGAAGTGAAGAGGGAGCTCAGCAATTCCACAAATGCTCCGCAAGTGAATCTTCCAGCAACACAAAGAAAGGATCATGGTGGGAGCCACAATCTCCTTTCTACTGAGGAGAGGAAAGCCTCAAAAAGTTGAAAGGACTATCGCCAAGATAATCAGCCAGGCAGTTCAGACTCAAAATTCAAATTTGATTATTTTTGGACAAAAATATTTATTTATACCTCTGATTATTCCTTGAAGATAAAATTCTGCAAAGTGAAATTACAGAATTTAATATCAAGAACTAGTTTCAGCCTTTTGATTTATACTAATTGTCCACCAACGGGTACTGGAAAGAAGGTATGAATTCTACCAACAGCTGTGTAGAATCTTTCAACCATATTCCTTTTTTAATTCGAATATTATTTCCTCAAATCTGAGTTTTTAATTTTTAAATCCGGACATGTTTTTACCCTGACAGCAAGTTTGCTCTCAAACTCTTTCTCAATCCCTCAGTGGGAATTACACCTCTCTTGTAGTATCTGTTATAACTCTAAATCAATTCATCCTAGGTAGTAGTCAGTTATTTCCAAGTCTCATACCATAACTGTATTAGAACCTCTAATAATAATAATAAATGATGATAAAGAGAATAATAATAATAAATAAAATCTATTGTGTGCCATGCACCAGGGACTAAGTATTTCACATGTACAGAGATTATTTAATTTAATCACAATAAGTTAGAATACATATTCTATTATTTTCTTGGAAAGCTGGAAGGAAAGTATTTTCTCATATTCATGTACCCAGTAAATGATATAACTGAATTTTTGAAGCTAGATCTTCTGACTCCAGAGACAGTTCTCTTCAGCCCTCACAATAATACATCTTTCCATGAAAAGCAAGGACCAAGCTATATTTACTTTTGCGTCTTCAACAGCATGCACTATAGTTTGTAACTACCTACTACGTTCTGTGGCTTTAATGTCATACATGCTCCGAAAAGCTTGTTCAAGTGCATCATAGTTTAATACTTCAGCAGCACTGAGTTAATTGTGGAGACCAAACTGTAAGTGAGAAATAGAGGTTTAATATAAAATCCAAGTATATTATCTGCCTCTATCTGGGTGTAGAGAGGGTGATACAGTGGTGAGGAGGACAATGAACACCCTGAGTCCCTTCCATGTGTCAGGCAGGTCAGTCTGTAGGCTCTGCAGGGCAGAGAAAAGTGGACAAAGAGAGAAGTTTCAGCTTTGAAGTTCAGCCTGGGCTCGAATCTTGGCTAAGTATTTGGACTCGTTCTGTATTATTAGACAAGATATATAACTTCTCTGTGTGCCTGTGTTTCCATTATATGATGAACATAACAATCAGCATCTTGGAATCATGTAAAAATTAAATCAGATAATGTATGCACCAGCCTTTTGAAAGCTCCTGTATTTCTCTGTCCTGAGTCATGTCACCACCAGATTTACATAAGGCTTATTTTGTCTGTTTGCTTTTTGTTGATTAATTTTCATACATTTCTGAAAGGCAGTTATGATTATCTCTGTTTTAGTGATGAACAAAGTCATCATTGGTAATTACACACATTCAGAGTCAGAAACAGAAGAGAGTGCAGTTTTGACTGATTTCAATCCCAGAGTCTTTCCGTAAGACATTAAAATTTGGTCTTATCAGAGCTCTTGGCCTTATCAGGATATTTCAAGAGCCATTTAAGTAGTCCAGAATCTATCATTGCCTCATCTTTAGCTAGGATTTAACTTTGCTCCGTGTTATTTCTCTGTTTAAAGCCATTCA
Source organism: Lepilemur ruficaudatus (assembly GCA_963574885.1). Classification (NCBI taxonomy): domain Eukaryota; kingdom Metazoa; phylum Chordata; class Mammalia; order Primates; family Lepilemuridae; genus Lepilemur; species Lepilemur ruficaudatus. The sequence goes on along the minus strand of CAUYRT010043674.1, from coordinate 23,143 downwards.
ATAGGCAATGTCAAAATTCCATAGCAAAGATTAGAAGGACCTGTGTTGCCAGTACTTTACTTATAGTTTCAGCTTCAACCATAGCCTCTTTTGCATTCCCATATTAATTCCATAAATGCCCAGTGGCTTATCTTTCCCCAAATTCACTAGCTACATTTGTGCCTCTGTAATTTGGAAAAGTTTTTACTAGGCTTAGAATAGACTCACCCTCACCTAGTCTGCTTGGTGACCACTCACATGCCATGAAAATTTAATTCAATATTCCCCAAACTTCACAATCCAAAAGCCCAAACAAATAAAACAACAGCATCAAAACCAAAATGAACAGCAAAACAACAAAAACCAAAAACAAGGACATTTGTGAACAAGAGATTTGATTCCTGACCACACCTAAGTCAAGTGAATCAGGAATTCTAGTAGAAATACCTGTAGACCTTACTTTTTATAAGAACTGCAGTCAATTTTATGATCAGACAAGTTTTGGCATGATTTCAATGGAAACAAAGACTAAGTTGCATTATAATTTTCTGTCTGTTTCTAACTTGTGGCATCATTTAGGGGTGTAACAGAACCTTATTTAGCATTATATCTTTAGTTCATTGCTTAGAAAAGTGCAAGTCTTCAGAAATTATTTCTGAATGAATTAATTAATGAAAGTATATTCTCATACTGAAATAATAAACAGACATCTCAGATTACTTATGGAAATCTTTTTAAGTCACAGTGAATAAGCAATCCAGACGCCCCGTTGCTAATTTCTGATATTATTTTTTTAATTTAGAAAAATCTGTTAAATCAACAGAAATTCCTCTCTTTAGAGAACCCTTAACAATGCTGCAGCAGCTGTTCAGATTCAAATTGGTTTGAAGAAATCCTGGTTGTATATAGATATATAGCAACCAATATTCACAATGGGTATAGAAGACTTAGATTTGGTGAACTTAAAGTTCACAGTAGATTGCATATTTTAAATAAAATGTGAGGCACTTTTCTGGCCTAAGTTCTAAATGATTATGGAGAAGATGAGTTGCAATAAATCAGCACAACAGAAAAGTGGTAAAGACAGCAGAGGAGAGCCTCAGACATATCTCTTACTTCTGGACTTCTGTTATCACAAGAGAACTCTTCCACTGAGAACTTTATACGATGTAGCTCTATTTTTTTCAGGATGACATCCACACTCCTCATCATGGTCTATTAGGTCCACCAAGTCTGGTCCAATCAACTCTGAAAATGTCACTTTATTTCGCTTTTCATCACCTATCAAAAGAACCACCCACAAGAAACTTCTCTCTTTTCTTGCTCTTTGCACTTTTCCATGTCTGTGTCAAAGAAAAACAAAGTTGACACTAACTAAAGGTGTAAAGAGAGATGTTATTCAGGGACCAATATACAGAATGGAAGACTATGCAGTCAACTGTGTCGAAACAAAAAGGAGGAGAAACTTTAAATGCTGGGGTTTGCTAAAGGAGAGACACTACAGGGCATGAAGGGAAGTTTGGTCCCTGTGACCAGCTCATCTGGATTTGCTAATTGGCACATATTCCAAGGAGAAATAAATTCCTTGTACTGTGATGATAGGAGGTAGTTGTACAAGTTAGAATAAGGCTCCCAACAAAGTTAGGCCCTTACCCTCACACCAGGACTGGTAGGCTAGACTTACCCCCTTTAATGTTGGCATTTCAAAGATACAGCTCTCAGGTCCTTTAGGAGATAGTTCTGGGTAGTACAATATTTACACCTTAAAGGGCAGAGAAAGGATTTATAGTTGCAAGCTTTCTAAAGTAAGTGTTCTAAGTAGTATTTCATGCACCTATAGGTCTGTCATTAGGTTTTGACTGGAATAAACAGTACATTCTCTTAGCAGTGCTGAGCTTTCCTAGGCAGGCATTTTAAGGAGGGTTGTAGCATCCTCAGGACACAGCCCTAAGCTGCTAGAAGGTGTTCTCAAGTTTTATCAAGTCTCTTAGTACAGGGGTTTGGATGGAGTCATTAAACAGTAAGAATTTTTACAGTTCATATTTTATCCTGGGATGCTGTTAATTTCCTTTTTCCCCACAGAGCTAATATCTAGGATGGGAAATGGGATGGAAAAAAATCAGGTTTGCCATCTCGGGCAGTAAAAATATCATATGCAAAGAAATAATAGAAAAAGAGAGAATGTCAGGCCTTTCCATGGCTGTGTCAGTATTATCAAATGAAGTGTCTGAAAGACGGTAGTGGGACAAAAGTAATAACTAATTAATAACTAATTAAAATGCCCCTTAATGTCCACAGAGTATACAAAATATCTCCCTGTTCATTAGTAACGGTATTAACTGCTATGATGAAATACCTTCTGCATGCTTTGTGATTTACTTGCAATATCTCATAACATTTTCACAACCATCCTTTTCCATTCTATATGCTACATACAACCCATGTTCTGCTAGGACAGGAATTATTATTTCCATTTTATGAATAAGACAACTCAGACTTAAGGTAAGCAGTTGTCCCAAGACAATACAGCTAAACAGTAAATTCACAGGGACTCGAACTCATGTATTTTTAAGCTCTAGAAATTTTGAGTGTTACACATACCATTTCTTTGCAATAATTTCAACTGAGTTAAAGAACATCTAAACTGCATGTAACCTTTTATCACTTTTAGGTTTATGACTGTGTGTTAATGGAAAATGTAAATTTCTTGCAATTTACAGCAGATTTTACATTAGTGGCAGTGCTCCCATAGTCCTGTTATCTCGGTTTGTCTTAAACATTTATTACTAATTTGACACCAGTGATATTCTAATTAAAGTTCATTCTCTAACATGAAATACAGTATTACATAAAGAAGCAAGAACATTTTCTTTCCATCTAGATTCCCAGATATTGTGTGGGTGGTTACAATAATTGTTGGACGTAATTTTGTTTGTTTAGGAAATCCTTATTTCCATGATGCTCACTCCATAGTACCACCTTATATTTTCCCAGATATTTCTTATGTTTCCTTAGAAGCTCCTTTATGCAGTGGGTTTTTGTTTAGGCACAATTGCTAATTAAAGTAAGTATCCAAATTGCATAATTGCCTGATAGAAGATGTCAGATTTTTCCAAGCATGACCTAGGCTGTCAGCAGAAAGAGTATGAAACCTTTCATATTTAAGGAGAAAAGCAGGGTTTGAGATAAAATTAGGTCATCCTGAACCTTTTTAACATAAGCAGAATCTAAATAAGCTCTACTCAGTCAGCGACCCTACGATTCTACTTCCTAAATACATATTACAGGTGTTGTTTCTTTTTGTTTGTTTGTTTTTTTCCATTTATCCCCACTTCCTCCACTCTAGGTCACTGGTTTGTTCTCAAACTGCATATTAGAATCACCTCAGAAGTTTCAACATAATATTGATGCCTGAATCCAACCCCAGACATTCTCATTTAATTGATATGGGGTAGGGCCAGAAAATGTGTGGTCTTAACCAAATTTTGGGTGATGATGTTGATGCTGTTGGCCTAGGGACCAAACTTTGAGAACCACTATTCTCATTTCCTGCTACACAGGGTGTGTTCCATGGAACAGCAGCATTAGCATCACCTGGAAGCTTAAGAGAAATACAAAATTTGTGTCCACATTTCAGACCTACTGAATAATAATCTGCATCTTAATAACATTCCCAAGGAATTCAAATGCATAGTGAGGTGAGCAGAGATTGAGTTAATGCCCTAGTCATCTGTCATCTGGACTACGACTTGTCTCTTTGCCATTTATTCCTCCCTACTTCCACCCAAATCTTCACATTCTTTTCTGACATGCATATACAGCCATAGCCATGATCATAGGACTAACCTGATGGGCATTTGTCAATTTCTCCCTAGACTAACATTTAAACTCCTTTCTTTATCATGCAAGGTCTGCCTTTTACCCCAGGTTCTAGCATTTCATAAACATATCATATCACCAAGCCTGAAGTGCAGTGGTGCGATCATAGCTCACTGCAGCCTCAAACTCCTGGCCTCAAGGGATCCTCCTTCCTCAGCCTCCTGAGTAGCTAGGACTATAGGCAAGTGCCACCCTGCTATTTTTTTCTATGTTTTTATAGAGACAGATCTTGCTTTTGCTCAGTCTGGTCTCAATCTCCTGGCCTCAATTGATCCTCCTACCTGGAACTCTCAAAGTGCTTGGATTACAGGCTTGAGCCACGATGCCTGGCCCCTTCCTAGCTTTATATCCTTGAGAATTCAATACTAATCTATATAATGGGGTTCGTGACAGAACTGTTTTAAATGACATAGTGTACATAAAACATTGGCAGCTACCTGACCTGCACATAATAGTTACTTAATTAGTCTTAGTGTATCCTATTACTTAATAAAGAACTAGGTACTCGATAAAAACTTAAACATGAGAATGTGCTTAATGCATTGCTAATTAAAGGGGAGTGCATAAAAACAAGACTATGACACCAGACTCGCAAAGTATTTTGTAAAGCTATCTTTTTTAACCATTAGTTAAGTGATGAGCTCAAAATACCCCTTACTAAACCTTTCCACTGATTCCTTTGTTCTTAATTTAAAAAAGTAAAAATGACTGAATTAAGGTACAAATTCTTTTCTAAGAGCCAGAAAAAAGGAGAAAAAGAAAAAAGAATGCCCCTTCAATTCTTTTGTGAGAAATCTGCAGAGCACTTAAAATATTTTATATTTCATATTAAATATTTCAGTTACTTCAGAAAGGGTCATAAGTCTGAGTGAATAGTCCTGCAATTAAAATATTTAACTGAAGGAAAAGGGTATTTTTTTGCCTGCTGAAATTTAAAGTTACTTAATTTTTGATTGTATAATGTTACCTTGGACTCCCACAAAGACCTGCCCTACTTTAGAAATATTGCATTGTAATAAAAAGTATTTTATTCCTAGCTCTCAAATTGTAAATAATATATAAGCATTGCTTAAAATGGTAAGATAAAAAATGAATCAACCCTTTTTAATAGTATACATGAATAATTATTGGATCAATAGTTCACAGTATACAACTGCAATTAAATGTATTCAATAATTCATAAAATGGCTGTATTTTATATTTTAAAGTCATTAAAGTGATAAAATATGACCCCAATCTAAGATCATTCTTCAGTTATAACGTAGCACATATATATACACACATATATATGTTTTTCAAATTCTTCAAACATATTTGACTTTTTCTTCTAAAAATTTTCTTATTTGGAAAAATAAAAATGTTTAACCCTTTTATGGACTACAGTCAATTAGCAAAATCAGCAAAAGCAAATGTATTTAGGCTGTTAACTTAGAGATATTTCTTAAAAAATGTGGAATACAGTTTAAAGCAAGATATTTTGGTAGTAAAAGCAAATGATATCAAAATCAGTTGATAACAAGTTTATGTTAAGAGATATCAATCATTTTTCAAACTTTTGAGTGTATACCGCTGACCTTAGAGATGAAGACACTATACGCTTGCTTTCACAGACTCAAGTGTGAAATGTAGGCTCACAGCTATATTTTGAGTGAACAATTACTTGACGCTGTGCTGTAGCACCTGACCTCTGGGTCAGCAGCATTGGAAATTCCTGAGTGCTGGTTAGAAAGCTTCAGAACTGCACTAGCCCTTTTGAATTGGAGTCTGCATTTTGACTGTAGCCCTACTGTTCTGAATGTACAACATTTGGGAAGTCACTGCTGAATGGCATGGACCTTAACCACTGAGAGTCTGGATCCATTTCACCTGAACCAAATCCTGGGTGCATCACTTGTAATGCCTTCCAAAGTGTAAAGGGCCCATAGATTATTAACTGCTATTATTGGACACAGTGCTGAGAGGCCAGTTTGTAGTCTTGCAGAATGCACCCTTGACTTTGAATCAGGAGACCTAGATTCGGTACCGAGCTTTGTCTCTCCCCACCTGTTTTACCTTGGGCACACTATTCAAATTCCCATAATTTCAGATTCCTAATGTATGAAACAGAATATTAACATATGGGGATTAATGTAAAGATTCTAATGAATAATAATATGATATCATGTTATAAACTTTACAGTTCTGCACAAACATTAGCTCTTAATATGGCAGCACAGTTAATAGACTGATGTGGGCTGAATGGTGCCTAACCGTGTTCTGTCATGTTGCCTTTCTTTAAGCCCTTTGAGGATAAAATCCAAAATCCTTGCCGTGGTCCTCAAGTTACTTCATGAACTGAGCTCTGGATCTCTTATTTCTCATCCATTCTCCCTTTTCTCATACTTCTACAGCCAAACTGTCCTTGAAGCTTTTCTGTGAAGACAACAATCTTCTATTTGCCTTCTGTTCCTGCCTTTGCCATTCCCTAGGACTGAAATTCACCTCCCTCAGGTATCGGCATGGCCTCTTCATTAAGGTCTCTCTGCAAATGTTACATCTCAGAGAAGCTTTTTATGATCTCCAAAAGAGTACCTCATACCCCACTTATTATTTTGTACACTTAATCTACTTCTTCACATACCACTGAATATATTGCCATCTGATGTTATACTTCAAGGTTCAATCAGGAAAGCAGAAAATGCTGTAGTTATTTTAGGAAAGAAAATTTTAATAGAGGAAATGCATGTAAAATCATTGGAAGATCGAGGAGAACAAAGGTTAGACAAAGATTTAGATGAGGTTCAGGAAATTTGGAAAGGCTGAAATTGCAAGGAAGCTTCCAGCAAAACCACCAGATTGTGGATGCACAGACATTAGCTTGGTCACTGCTGCAAAATCCACCTTGGCTGCCTTCCCAAGTGCCTGAGCTTCCACAGGTAAATATCGGCTTTTCTTTTCCTACTACTTTCCAGATCTTGCATAAATTCCTCATGTTGGTAGATAGGAAAATATGAATAATGTCTGGCATACACTTGTACTTATTTTCTGTCTTCTCTACTAAGACACAAGCTCCAGGAGAACAAAGACTTTATCTGTTTTTCTCACTGCTATAGTCTAAATACAGGCCAACATTTAGTTGGTACTTAGGAAAAAAAAGACAACAAAAACAAACAAAAAAACTTTTTTAAGTTAGCAAGTGAATGACTGAGTGGATGGAAGAACCCCTAAACTGGCCTTTCCACCATTAACTATGCCTTATCCTGTGGTAAGTGTGCTAGCAGTGCAAGGCACAGGAACACTCCTCAGCTTGGGGGATTTGCAGTCCCTATTCCCAACCTGTAGGCACCTCCAGGGTCTGCTGTCTTTACACATTTCTCCATGATAGGAAAAGCTATAAAAATGCTAACAGGGTACCAAACTGAGTCAAAAAACTTAGATTTCTGCTGTGGCCTATATTTTCATTTACCAGAAGGAAATTATAGAAGACATGTTATTTCTCTGAGCCTCATTTTTGTTTTCTAGGAAATGGCAGCTATTAATATGAATGGTACCTGATTAGCTCACAAGGTTGTCGGAAGTTTCACTCAAGGTGATGTGTTTTGCTAGGCATTCATTCCTTTATTCCTGCATTCATGAAACATTTACCAAACGCTCTATTCCAGGAACAGTGGAAAAGACTGGGTATACAAAAGTCTATAGAACATCACCCTTGAGTTTGAGACACTCACTATTGCATAGGCAGACTTTATGAGTCTGCATAAATAACCAGTGAAATAAATCTGACAGGGCTAAGAATGGGAAGAGTGCTATGGGAACACTAATGATGGGAGTTATTTTTGCTAAAGTAGTCAGTATAATAAGGAAGTCAATAACGCTTTCTAGGTGTGGTGGCATTTCAGCAGAGTCTAAAAGGATATGCTCAGTTTCATCAAGTGGAGAACCAGAAGGAGGTGGATATTGCTGTGAAATTTTGTCGAAGTAAGATTAAAAAAAAAAAAGTTTTGAATTGAATAAACAAAATAGTCCTCCAAAGGTAACTGTGGGTATAGTCCACGTTTGATAATGTACATCTCTGTGGAAAGGGTGTGCATGTATGTGTGTGTATGGATGTGTGTGTGTTATAGCATAGTGAACGTGATCCCCAACTATGGAGATAGACTGCTTGAATTAAAAATCTAGCTCTACCACTTACCAGTGTGGGACTTTGGGCCATGAACTTAATTTTCCATGTCTTAGTTTCCTCTTCTGTAAATCTGAGTTGGTAATAGTACAAGTATATGCCATATGGAGTTACAAAGATTATATGAGTTTGTGCGCATAAACTGCTTTTAATAATGTCTGACTACTGGACAGGGTAAGCACACAATTAACCCAGTTATGATTATAATAAGTACTATAGTATCATTATTATTATTATTGATAGAATTTATTTATCCATAGAAGCTGTTCTGCTCATTATGAGGCCTTGGGGGGTGGGGGGAATTATAACTATCAAAAGTAACAGCTTGAGTCCAGAACAACCTAAGTTACATTTTCTTCCTCAGTAACTGGACACTGCCCAGGGCCAGATGTTAGCACAGGCTGGCCCCAGCATTGTGCAGCCTCCCAGCCTGGGCCAGCTGTGCTGGGTGCCCTTCCCAAATCCACATGGTTCAATTTCAGGAGAACCCCTGCTGCTAAACATCTCTACTGGCTCTGCCATGGGCTTACGAAATGTCATTAGCAAGTTCCCTCTGATGTGTTTTTATCATTTGAGCTCATACAATCCCATACAATGTTATATGGGAAAGGGTCCTGGGAGAGCGCGTTATCCAGCCCCTTTCCTTTACAGATGGTGAATCTGAGCACCAAAGAGAGAAAGAGGCTTGGCCGAGGTCACAGAGTTAATTAATGGAAGGGATAAATTCAGAACACAAATCTGCTGAGTGCCAGACCAGTGCTCTTTTCCATCCCTCGTCCTGCTTCTGAATCACCATGCTGACAATAGCAATTAAACATACCATGGCATTAAAAATGTCAGATTTACATCGTTGTGGTTTTTAATTTCAGTCTCAGGAAACACTATTCTGTTACACACGTTGGTCTTAAAATGCAGGTTTAGCAGTCACAGTGCATGGATTGAGGGGATAATAATTCACACATTAAAAACAATAATGGTGGAACTGACAATTATATGGCACATTACAGTACAAAGTATTATACATACATTGTCTTACTTAATTATTTTCTCTTCACCATAAATAAACACAACCTTTAGTATGAAAAGAAGATTCTGGCATAGTCCTGCCTTCAGGATGGACAGATCTTCCCTGCTCTAGAATCAGGTGGAAAGCGATCCCCTATATGAAGCTTGTGTTTCTGCCACCAGCTCAGAGAACAATTTCTGTCTTAGCTCCTATGACCTCCTGATTAACAAGACCATCCTCCAGTCTTGAACAGTGGAGGATAGCATGTGTGTGTAGGTGTGTGTTGTGTTCCCAACTACAAGGAGTGCCTTCAGACTGTTTTATTTCAGTCCTTAGCAGAGTAGCATGATGCTAGGCAAATAGAATGCCCTCAGAAAAATGACTGTACGTTAATGAATTGAATAAAATTCACCAATAATGTCTAAGGAAGAATTATTGTAATATTGAGAATGACCCTTATGTTTACAATTTTAGTTAGTTGTCAGAAACGGATTGGAGATGGATAGAAAGTCATGGATAGAGTATATAGAATATAATCTATAAAATTTTATTAGAAATATTGAAAAAATATTTGGACAAAGGATTGATTACAGCTACATATATATATAATATAAATAAATACACACATATCAATATGTTATTGAGCAGCCAAGAATATTTCTATTTAATAGATTCATTTGTGAGGGTGAAATCTACATACTGATGTTGGTAGGCATCTAATAATACTTCCAAAATATAATGCCTGAATCTCTTTGTCAATCTATCCTCCCTTCTCTGGTCTTAGTAAATGTCTTTAAGTCTCACCCCATTGATTAAGACAAAGACTAGGAATTACTGTTGCATTATTCTTCTCCATAAACCACAGCATGCAGACATTGCAAAGCCTATCAGTGAAACTTTGAAAACCCACACAGAATCTGTTCATTGTTCTCTGTCTCCACAACTACTGCCCCAGGGAAAACCTCCATCTCTGAATTTTTTAATCAACCCCATGATTTCATTGTGACTCCCTATAATCTAATATTTTATTCACTTTTTGAATTTATTTACATCAGTAAAATCTCACCTTTACAGTTCTCAGTTTTAGCAAATGCATAAAATTACATAACTACCAACATAATCAAGAAACAAAACAGTTTGATTACTCCCCAAAATTCCCTCTTGCTACCCTTCTGTGATAAATTCCTCCTTCATTCCACAATCCCTGGCAAGCACTGATCTGTTTTCTGTAATTTTGTCTTTTCTAGAATATCATATAAATGGTAATATTTATTACATATATATATATATATATGCAATCTTTTAAGTCTGGCTTCTCTTATGTAGGAAAAAGCATTTGAGATTCATCCAGGTAGTTATGTGTGTCAGTAGTTTTTCCCTTTTTACTGCCGAGTATTATTTCATGGTAAAGATGAATTGCAATCTGTTTATGAATCCACCAAAGTTGCAAACCATTTGGCTTACTTCCAGTTCTGAATGATGATGAATAAAGCCACGATATACATTCACTTACAGGTTTTTGTGGGAAAATAACTTTTCATTTCCCTTTGGTAATTTCTTAGGAGTGAGACTGTTGGGTCATGATAGGTAACATTTAACTTTTTAAGAAACAGCCAAATTGTTTTTTGGAGTATCTACCATTGTTCATGCTCACTAGAAATGTATTAGAGTTCCTGTTGTTCTAGGTCCTTGCTGAGACTGTGTAATTTATAAATAATATAAACTTATTTCTCACAGTTCGGGAGACTGGGAAGTCCAACATCAAGGTGCCAGAAAGTTTGGTGTCTACTGAGGGTCTGGTCTCTGCTTTCAAGATGGGATTGTGCATGCTGTGATCTCTCATGGCAGAAGGGTGGAAGAAGAAAAAAGGGCCTGGCTGTTTCCATCAGCCCTTTTGTAATGTTCCCAATCCCATCCGTAAGAATTCATCCACATGGCCTAATTATTCCTTAAAGGGCCTTCTTAATTCTGTTACACTTAATACTGTTGCATCAGGGATTAAGTTTCAACATGATTTTTAGAGAGAACACAGACATTTAAGCCATTAATATAATATGTAAAATAACTACATATATATAATTTAGATATACTTTTGGCATCTGTTTATTATATATCATATTATATATAATATACAATGTTGAAAATATTTTATGTGCTTATTTGCAACTTGTATTATATATATATTCTTTGGTGAAATATTTTTCAAATCTTTTATCAATGTTTTAATTGGGTTGTTTCTAATAGAGTTTGAAAGTTTGCTGTATGTGCTATTTTTAAGCACATGTTTTGGAAATATTTTTTCTCATTCTGTGTCTGGACTATTTATTATCTTAACATGGTCTTTCACAGAACAGTAGTTTTAAGTTTTGATTAATTTTATTTACGTTTCCTTTCAGGATCATGCTTTTTATGACATATCTAAGACATCTTCACTTTGCTCAAGACCACAGAATTTTATAGTTTTGGGTTATACAGTCAAATTCATGATCAACTTTTGATTACTTTTTTGTAAACAATACATGGTATAGGTGAAGATATTTTTCTTGGGCAGGATTTTTGGCATATGGTTTTTCAACATTACTACTATTTATTTTCAGCTCTATTATTAAAAAGGTAACATTTCCCCTCTTCATCATTGATAAAAATCAGTTGAACATATATGTGGGGTCTATTCCTATAGTTATTATTTTACTTCACTGAACTATGTATCTGTCTTTTTATTAGTATCAGACTGTCTTCATTACTGTATATATATGGTAAGTCTTAAAATCAAGCAGTCCTCTAACTTTATTCTTATTTTTCAAAATCATTTTTCTTACTACAAGCCTTTGACTTTCCATATAAACTTTGTAATCAGCTTGTTGATAATTACAAAAAATCTTGATGGGATTTTGTTTGGGCTTTCATTAAATCTATGAATCAAATTACGGAGAATTGATATCTAACTATAACTGTGTTTTCCAATCCATGAACTAGGTCTATTTCTCTATGTAAGTCTACATTGAGTCCTTATATCAGTGTATTGTTATTTTCAATGCATATATTCTGTACGTTTTTTTTTTACTTTTATACCTATGCATTACGTGGTTTTGGATGGTATTTTTTAAAAAATCAATTTCCAGGTTTTCACTGATAGTAAATAAACGTATAATTGTTTTTATATTGATTCTGTACATTAAAATACATTAAATATATTTATTAATCTAACAAACATTTTTATTGATTGCTTGAGTTTTTGTATACAGGAAATAATGTCATCTGAGAATAGAGACAATTTCATTATTTTCTTTTCCAATTCACACTGGATTGATTGATTGATTGATAGTCTGTTTGCACTGTCTACAACCTCCAATATGATGTTGAATTACAGAGGTAAGAACAAACATCCTTTCTTGTTTGATCTTAGTCTTAGGAAGGTAAGATTCAGTGTTTCACCATTAAAAATCAAGTTATTGATGTTCCCTTCTATTTTTTGTTGCTAATGGTTTTTATAATGAATGGATCATGAATTTTTTTAAATGCTTTCTCTGCATCTATTATCTTTTTTTTTTTAGTCTGCTGATATGGTGAATTACATTAATTGATTTTTTAATGGTGAATCAGCTCTGCATTCTCAGGATAAATATTATTTGATTATGATGCATTTTTTTATATTTCTGTGACTGATTTGCTAATATTGTATTCTACATTCATAAAGTAGATCTACATTCATACATTTATATCTACATTTGTATGCTCTGTTGGTATATAGTGTTCCTTAGTGTTTGAGTCTGGTTTGGATCATTCTGGGTTTATGAGTTCAGAATATGGACATACATTCTGTTTTCTGGAAAAATTTGTATAGTATTGATATTATTTTGTTAAGTAACTTTTTGATTTATTTCGAAATATTAAGGGGATATAAATATTTTAGGTTACATGGATCACTTTTGTAATGCTTGAGTCCTGGCTGTAGGTGTTCCCAACAGCAAAATAGTGTTCATGGTACCCATTAGATGAGTTTTCTCTTCCCTCCTTTTCCCCCTCCTGCTGGATGATTTCCACTTCCCCCTAAGCACATGTGTGGTCATCAGTTATTTCCAACTTAATAGTGAGTACATGTGGTGTTTGTTTTTCCATTCTTGAGATATTTCACTTAGGAGAACGGTCTCCAGTTGCAACAAGATTGTTGCAAAAGCTTTTAATTCATCTTTTTTATGACTAAGTAGTACTCCATAGTGCTTATAAATAAACCATATTTTACTAATGCATTCATTAATTGATTGGCAGTTGTGTTGATTTCACATCTTTGCAATTGTGAAATGTGCTGCAATAAACGTTCGAGTGCAGGTGTCTTTTTGATGAAAAGTCTTCTTTTCTTTTGGGTAAATAAATACCCAATAGTGAGATTTCTGGTTCCAATGGTAGGTCTACTTTCATTTCTTTGAGGAATCCCCATACTATTTTCCATAGATGTTGTACTAATTTGCAGTCCCACTGACAGTGCACAAGTGTTCCTTTCTCTCTGCATCCACACCAGCATCTATTGTTTTTGGACTTTTTAATAAAAGCCATTCTGACCAGTGTAAGGTGATATCTCATTGCGGTTTTAATTTGGATTTCCCTGATTATTAGTGATGTTGAAAATTTTTTCATATGAATATTGGCCATTTTGTTTTTTTCTGTTGAAAAGCTTCTGTTCATGTCTTTTGCCTACTTTTTAATAGGGGTGTTTGTTTTTTTCTTGCTTATTTGCCTGTGTTCTTTGTAAATTCTGGTTATTAGCCCTTTATCAGATGTGTAGCTTGTGAATATTTTCTCCCTCTCTGTAGATTGTCTGTTTGCTCTGTGGATTGTTTCCTTACCTGTGCAGAAGCTTTTTGTTTAATCCAATCCCCTTTATGTATTTTTGTTGTTGCCATGATTGCCATTGAGGTCTTAGTCATAAATTCTTTGTGTAGGCCTATATCTAGAAGAGTATTTCCTACATTTTCCTCCAGAATTCTTATGACATCATGCCTTAGATATAAGTCTTTTATCCATCTTGAATTAATTTTTGTGACTGGTGAGAGGTAGGAGTCCTGTTTTATTCTTCTGCATGTGGCTATCCAATTTTCTTAGCACTGTTTATTGAATAGAGTTTCTTCTCCCCAGTGTATATTGTTGTCTGCTTTGTCAAAGATCTGTTGGTTGCAGGTAGATGGTTTTATATATGGGTTCTCTGTTCTGTTCCATTGGTCTATGTCTCTATTTTTGTATGTCATGCTGTTTTGGTTACTATACTATACTTGTAATATAGTTTGAAGTCTGGTAATGTGATGTTTTCCGATTTGATCTTTCTACTTAAGATTTCTTAGGGTATTTGGGCTCTTTTCTGGTTCCAAATAAAGGATAGAATTATTTTTTTCTAGATATGTGAAGTATGACTTTAGTAATTTGATGGGGATTACATTGAATTCATATTGAATTCATAAATCACTTTGAATCGCATGAACATTTTAACAATGTTCATTCTGCCTATCCATGAGCATGGATATATTTCTCCATTCGTTTGCATCTTCTGCAATTTCTTTTCTTAGAGTTTCAAAGTTCTTCTTGTAGAGATAGATCTTTCACCTCCTTGGTTAAGTATATTCCTAGGTATTTTTATTTTCTTTGTAGCTATTGTGAATTGTATGGAGTCTTTGATTTGTCTCTCAGCTTGTCTTTTATTAGTATATAGCAATGCTGCTGATTTGTATATGTTGATTTTGTATCCTGAGACTGCTGATTTTATTTATCAATTCCAGGAGACTCTTGATGGAATCTTTGGCATTTTGTAGGTACAAGATTGTATCATAAGCAGAGAGGGACAGTTTGACCTCCTCTTTACCAATTTGGATACTCTTAGTATTCTTCTTTTGCCTGATTGCTCTGGCTAGGACTTCCAGTACTATATTAAATAGAAGCGTTCACAGTGGGAATTCTTGTCTTGTTTCTGTTCTTAAGGGGAATACTTTAGCTTTTCCCCATTCAGTATGATGCTTTCTGTGGGTTTGTTATATATGGATTTTATAATTCTCAGTTATATTCCTTCTATATTTAGTTTGTTGAAGATTTTTATCATGAAAGTGTGTTTGATTTACTCAAATGCTTTTTCTGCATCTATTGAGATCATCATATGGTCTTTGTTTTTGCTTTTGTATATGTGGTGAATCACATTTGTTGATTTGTGTATGTTGAAACATTGAAGAATCCTTGTATCCCTGGGATGAAGCCCACTTGGTTCTGGTGTTTGTTTTTTTTGATGTGTGGTTGAATTCAGTTTCCTAGTATTTTATTGAAGATTTTTGCATGTATGTTCATAAGGGATATTGGTCTGTAGCTTTCTTTTTTTGTTGTTTCCTTTCCTGGTTTTGTTGTTAAGATAATACTGACTTCATAAATTGAGTTGAAGAGGATTCCCATCTTCTCAATGTTATGGAACAATTTCTATATTATGGATGCCAGATCTTTTTTTGTAGATCAGACAGAATTCAGCTGTGAATCCATCTAGCCCAGGGCTTTTTTCTTTTGTTGGGAGATTTTTTATTACTGTTTCGATCTCACTGTTTATATTGGTCTATTCTGGAGTACTAATTCTTCTTTTTTAAGTCTTGAGAGGTTGTATGTTTCCAGGAACTTGTCCATTTCCTCTGCATTCTCTAGTTCATTCATGTAGAGATTTATGTAATATTCATGGAAGATGTTTTGTATTTCTGTGCTATCAGTTGTAATGTCACCTTTTTCATTTCTGATTGAGGTTATTTGGGTCCTTTTTATTCTGTTCTTGGTTAATCTAGCAAGAGGGCTATCAATTTTGTTTATCTTTTCAAAGAACCAATTATTGTGTTTAATCCTTTGTATAGTATTTTTTTTTTGTCTTTTCCAATTCATTTAGTTCTGCTCTGATCTTCATACTTTCTTTTTTTTCTACTGGCTTTGGGTTTGCTTTGTTTTTTTCTTTTCTACTTTATTGAGGTGTGACATCAGGTTATCAATTTGTGATCTTTCTGACTTTTTGATGCAGGCATTTAATGCTATGAGTTTCCCCCTGAGAAATGCTTTTGATTTGTTCCCAAAATTTTGATAGCTTGTGTCCCCTTTGTCATCCAGCTCAAAGATTTTTTTGATTCACATCTTAATTTCATTCTTGACCTAGTAATCATTCATCAGCATGTCCTTTATTTCCATGACTTTGTGTAGGTTTCAGTGTTTTTCTTATGTTTGGTTTCTGGTTTTATTCTGCTGTGGTCTGAGAAAATACATGGTTTGATTTTGAGTTGTTGAGACTTGTTTTGTGGCCTAACATATGATCAATCATGGAGAATGTACCAGGTGCTGCTGAGAAGGATATGTATTCCGTAGTTTTGGGCTAGAATGTTCTATAAATGTCTGTTAGGCCCATTTAACTTAGAGTTTAAGTCCATTGTTTCCTTATTTATTTTCTGTTTTGATAATTTTTCAAGCTTTGACAATGGGGTGTTGAGGTCCATGGCAATTACAGTGGTGCTATTTATTTCTTTGCTTAGCACTGGCAATATTTGTTTTATGTATATGGGAGCTCCTGTGTTGGGTGTATACATGTATGTATATATATGTATATGTATATATATATATATTTAGGATTGTTATGTCTTCTTATTGAATTGCTCCCTTTACCATTATATAATGACCATCTTTACCTTTCTTTACTTATGTTGGTTTAAAGTCAATTTTGTCTGATATGAGAATGGCTACACCTGCTCTCTTTTGATTTCCATTTCCATCCTGTCATGTTGAATCTGTGTGTGTCCTTGTGGTTTAGATGAGTTTCCTGGAGACAGCAGCTATATGGGTTGTGTTTTTTCATCCATTCCACCAGCCTACGTCCATTGAGAGGAACATTCAGTCCATTAATGTTAATTAATAGCACTGATATGTGGATGTTGGTATGTTCATCCTATTGGGTAATCCCTTATTGCTTTGTTTTACCTCTTGTTCTATTGTTTTATAAGAGTTGTGAGTTGGGGATATTTTTAGGTGAATTTATATTGTTGGGAATCTGTTGTGCTAATATATTTTTAGTGCTGCTCTGAGTATTTCATGTAGCGTAGGTCTGGTCATGGCAAATTCTCTCCGTGTTTGCTTGTCTGGAAAATACTTAATTTCTCCATCAATTGTGAAACTTAGTTTTTCAAAATACACAAATCTAGGCAGACAGTTGCTCTGTTTAAGTTGTTTGAAGATGGGGCTTCAAGGCTGATCATCGTTAGGTTGTGCAAGCCTGGAGGGTTTTGCAAAGCCTCAGCAGGGCTCAGAGGTAATTTTCACAGGCGCTAGGGGGGAGCCACTGTGAGGGTGGCTCTCCAAACCAGAATGGCTGCTCCTGAGGAAGGGGCCACAATTCCCCAACTGGCAGTTGAAAGTGAGCTCTGCCCCTCTAGTGTTACTCCTGCCCTCCGGTGTCTGGTTGCACATGAGTGCTCATAAGCGTGCTGCACTCAGTTGCTATGGCACCATGGGGTGGGATCTCCCCTGCCAGGGGATTCCTCTCCTGTCCAACAGTATGGCTTTGAGTCTCAATAGAGCTCCAAGGTCATTTTCCTGACTGCCTAGGAAAGCCGCTGGGAGGAGGGTCAAGGCAGGCTCTTCAGACCAGGAAGACTGTTTGTGGGGAAGGGGCTGCAATTCCCTGACTGGCTGTCTGGAGTGAACTCTGCCCCTTGTGTGTTACCCTTGACCTCTGGTGTCTGTTTGCAAATATGCATAACTGAAAGTGCTGCACTTGGTGCTATGGTGCCATGGTCTGGGACCTTTTACTCTGGAGGACCCCCCCCCAGTCCCACAGCATGGCTTTCCTATGGGGGGATAGGCACTTCCCCAGATCACTGCATCTTGGACCCCCACAATATTCTCCCATCAGTGCTCCCCACATGGGGTCCTTTGCCTCTTGAGTCCAACCTCCCCACTGTCCACCAGCAACCTACATGAGTCCAGGGGCCAGAGGATCTGGCCTGTGTGTCTAACCTGCTGGTGTGCATCTCTAAGAAATGCAAGCAGGCAGGGAGCTCCCAGATTGGGCACCCTAGGTCCACTATAGGTCTTCAAGGGAAAAGGCATGGGCCCCACTCTCTGTAGAAACCTCAGATTAGAGGACGTGCCAACTGGGAAGAGGTGGCCACTCCCCAAATTCTTGGCTCAAACTGCTGTCCCAATTGCAGTGGGTGGGGGAGAGGAGGGGAAGGATAAGGGTCTGAATGGAAGAAAACCAGGTCTATGGCCTCTTGGGTCAATCTCCCTAGAGGGGTACCCAGAATGGAATGTCCAAGCTCTAGGATCATGAAAGTTCTCCCCATAATTCTATTGTTGCCACAGGGCTTGGTCTTGTGGAAGTGGTAAAGCTTACAAGTAACTTGGTAGTCCACTGATCAGCAAAGAAGTGTGGGAGGGAGAAAGAGATCCCCTCTTACTCCTTAACTGGACTCTCAGCCTCTTTGGGTTTGATCCTGGCCAAAATCTTTTTTTGTCTTTATCCTCTTCCTTCTCTGTTTTGCAATTTTCATCCATGAGGCCCCCAACAGGCACTTCTCTCTCTGAGGTACACGTGAGCTCTCCCCTCTCCTTTATTTGAAACACTTCCTTCTCTCTGGGACAGTCCAGAAAACATTGTCTCTAGTCAGCTACCTTGCACATAATTTCAGTATTATTTTGTTCAAAAAAATGTTTGGTTGGGAACATGAAAAAGAAATCTGGGCCTGAAGTTTTCTTTTTGGAAGTTATTAAAACAAGATTTAAAATTTATTAGTAGATATAATCAGTCTAGTTAGCCATTTCCTCTTTGTGAGCTCTGTTTGTGTCTTCATAGAATTGGCCTACTTAAGATAATGAATTTGTAGTCATAAAGATGTATGAAATTACTCCTGATTATACTTTAATGTCTCTAATGTTTGTAGTGCTTTCACCTGCTTTCATTTCTGATATTGGTTATTTGAGTTTTCTTTCTTTTTTGTTTAGTTCTTTTTCAATGCCACTAAATATTTTCAAAGAACCAGAAATAGTTGTGTTGTATTTTTTTCCTTTTTCTTGTTTTCAATTTAATTGATTCATATTATGTTTATTTTTTTCTATTATTTTACTTGCTTAGTGTTTCATTTTGCTCTAGTTTTCTTTAAGATGACAGATGACATTACTGAATTAAAATCTTTGTTTATATTCAAATAGAAGTATTTAATGCTATATATTTTTACTGCTCTACCAGCATCCCACAAAATTTGATACGTATTTTTCAAAATTTACTTTAAAACTATTTACTAGTTTCACTTTTGCCTTTTTCTTGGCTCATAGATTTTTTTGAAAAGTATACTTAATTTTCAAATATTTGTGCATTTTTAAGATTTCTTTTTGCCACCTGTTTTAGTTTTAATTCTGTTTTGGTTAAAAGCCATACTGTTGATGTTTTATTTCCTTTTAAGTTTGTTGAATTTTGTTTTATGTATCAGAATATGGTATATCTTCACAAATGTTCAATGTGCACCAAAAATTATATATATAAATATATGTATACACACACACACATATATACACATATACACATGTATATTTTAATATATCCTACTATTTTGGGTTGACGATATCTATAAATATGAAATAGTTTATTGTTAATGTTATTCTGGTCTTCTACATCCTTAGTGTTTTTCTGGTTACTTGTTCTGTAGATTACTGAATAAGAGATGTCGGAGTCTGTAAAATAATCGGGTCTTCTTCTACTTTTGGTTTTATGAGGTTTTACTTCAGGTAAAACCTCTCTTAATAGGTCTATACACACTTACAAATTTTATGTATTCTTAAAAAATTGACTGTTATGTAATTATATAATTTTCCTTTTTGTCTCTGATCATTTTTCTTGTTCTAAGTTGTACTTTTTCTAATATTAATATTGTAATTCAAGCTTTATTTTTGTTAGTGCTGTTTTTTTATGGTATCACATTTTTCTTCTGGTAGAGACTGAATGCTCATCCCCCTGCAACCCCCATTCATATGTTGAAACCTAATCTCCAATGTGATGATATTTAGAGTTGGTGCCTTTAGGAAGTGATTAGATTATGAAGGTGGAGACTTCATGAATGAGTTTAGTGACCTTATATTAGAGGCCCCAGAGAACTCCTTTGCCCTTTCTACCATATGAAGTTAGAGCAAGAAGACTGCCTTCTCAGAACCAGAAAAACCTTCATCAGACACTAAATCTGCTGGCACCTTGATCTTCAACTTCTCAGTCTCCAGAACTAAAATAAATAAATTTTTGTTGTTAATTAATAAACCATCCAGTCTATGACAGTTTGTTAAGCAGCCTGAATGGACTACGACACTGTTTTTAAAAAATTTCTCTTATCTGTATTTTTATACTTAAAGTTGATTATTTGTAGACAGTGCATAACTGGGTCTTGCTTTTTTATCCAGCTTGACAATCTATGGTTTTGATCACTTTATTTAGAACAACTACATTTATTTTTATATCAATATGTGTGGATTTAGGTCTACAACATTATATTAGTTTGTCCTTTCTGAGTTTTGTTTCTTCTCCCTTCTTCTATATATTTTATATATTTATTTTGTGGTAGTTTCCCTAAGAATAAAACTCTCACTGTTTTCATAAAGTTATTATTTTATTATTTCAAGAAAACATGTGAGTCTTACAAATATGTCAGCATTTTCATTCTTCATCCCTGACATTTATGTTATAATGTCATATGTACTTTGTCTACGTTCAATATCTCACGAAACATGTTACCATTTTTGCTTTCAGTAATTATGCATAGTTTAAAGACTTTAAGAGGGGGAAAATAGACTTATGTGTTTACAGTTTCTACTGTTTTGCCTTTACTTTGGAAGCTCCAAGTTTCCTTCTGGTATTATTTCTCTTCAATCTAAAGACATTATTTTACCTCTTTTTAAAGTCATGTATTCTAGAAAACAATTTTCTGGGTTGTCTTTCACCTATGAATGTCTTTATTTTGTGGTTATTTCTGTAGGAAATATCCACTGGGTATGAAATTCTGGCTGGACAGTTCTTTTTTATCAACATTTTAAAATGTTTCACTGTCTTTTGTCTTCCATAGATTCTGTCAAGAAACTTGTGAAATTTCGACCATTGTTTTATTATATATAAAGTGTCATATTTACCTAGTTGCTTTAAAGATTTTTTCCCTTTAATTTTGTAACAGGTAATTATGATGTGTCTAGGCATAATTTATTCTAAGTTTCTCATGTTTAGGATTTACTGAGCTCCTTGAATTTTCAAATTTACATTTTTCATAAGATTTGGGCAGGTTTTTTTTTTTTTTTTCTTGAATCATTCTTTACTAAAAAAACTTATTTCTGTACTCACCTCTCTCCTTCCAAGATTCCAATGATTTGAACGTCTAATACTCTGAGTTGGGTCTGTCCTTAGGAAAAGCCTCAAAAGTAAAATAGAAAGTAAAATGTAAGTTCATCCTCTATTGCTTGTTTCTCTATGTTTTGACTCCTCTCCATACTCTTTCAGCTTTGTTTACTTATAGATTTTTCAGATAGTTGTTTTTTTGTATTTTATGTAGAATTTTAGTTGTAATAATTAGGAGAAATTAGCTGTGGTAGGTTTTCTCCTTCTCCTGAAATAGAAGTCATAATTTTTCACATGTTGTCAGAAAGTCCTTTGAAAATGTATTTTGGATTTTATCATTATCTGACTTAAAATTCTTGAACTGTTTGGTTTTTTTAATCTGTAAAATATGGTCATGTATTAATAACAGGTTATTCTAGACTCTGATCATTTGCCCATTCCACTCTTTTCCTCAATCACTGCACTACAATCACACTAACCACTTTTTTAAAAAGTGAACTACAGCATGGCACTACTTTCCTTATATCAAGGAATTTGCACTTATTTTGCTTTTTTGTATTAAATTTTTTTTTTCTTTTTTCTCTGAGGTTATTACTTTTCGTCATTCAGATCTCAATACAAGAGTCTTTCTCAGACAGAATCTTTGACCACTCAGTCTGAATGAAGTACTTCTTTTTTATCTCCACCCTATCTCCAAACTATTCTTTATGCCATCATTCTTAGGACTCAAAACAGGCTGAATTCTTTTAATGTATTTATTAGTTATATTGCTCCTCTTCTATAATGCAAGCTACCTTGGTGATTTGCTATTTTGTTCAACTAGTTGGGAATTAACTGCATCTTCCACACCAAAAATAGGGCCTGACTCATTACAGGTGCTCAGTAAATAAGTACAAGAGAGAAAGAGAGAAGGATTTGGCTTGTTCAAAGTTATTGCATTTCTTGTCTGTAGAGGAGGAGGCTCTAACTTTCACATCAAATATGCAAGATTTGTTCTATGAATCCACAATGCTAATGGTAGTTATCCCTGGAGACATAAATAGGTCAAAGTTCAAGGCATCCTGATTTTAAAGGATTGCGGTAGGGCCCAGGCATTGGGATTTCTCACACAAAATGATTAGGTTGCTGGTCATCATTTGAGAGAATCATTCTAATCACCACTCAGTAACCCAGTTCACTTCATGGTAGGGGGAGCTCTTCTGTATCACATACAATTTTTTTTTTTTATTTACCTCTGGACGTGCACATAAATTGTGTGACTGTTATAGGCTGAATTGTGTCTCTTCCAAATTCATGTGTTGAGGCAACTCCAAGTACCTCAGAATATGACTGCATTTGGAGATGGGGTCTGGCCTATGAAGAGGTAATTAAGTTTAAGTGAGGTTATTTAGGTAAATTGCAATCCAATCTGACTGGTAAAATTATAAGAAGTAGAAATTTGGATACACAAAGAGAGATGCCAGGATGTGTATGTACAGATTCACCTCCGTTTAAAGAGACAGCAAGAGCAAGAGGGTGGCCATCTGCAAGCAAAAGACAGGCCTCAAAGGAAACCAACTCCGCCAACACTGCGATCTTGTACTTCTAGACTACAGAACTATGAGAAAACAGATTTTTGTTGTTTTGCCATACAGCACAGCAAATTAAAACAGATCAGATTTCAGTACTGAGAAGTGGGGTGCTGCTGTACCAAAGCATGCATAAGTGTCTTTGGAACTGGGTAATATGTAAAGGCTGGAAGAATTTGGAGGTGCATGTTAGA